>CM021110.1:205559326-205840247 GCA_007115665.2 Sequoiadendron giganteum | reverse complement strand
TAATACTTTAATTCCAAATTTGAAATTGGAACCAATGTCTTCCAATAATAAGATAATTTGTGATTATGATTCACCCACAAATAATCTTTTTGGTAATGATTGGATTTTATTCGATTTCACACCTACCTTCATTGGGGAGTATAAAATATCACCATATAATCTTGAAGAATCAAAAGAGACTTCAAGGGAATCTACATAATATTCAACAAATTTTCCTTGAACATATAATTTTACCACTTCTAATTCTAAAAAAGATAATAGTTATATGTCTAATTTTGATAATAGTTATGAAAAACCACCTCCCTCAAAATAAATGGAATTAGTCGATGGAAGAGGATTTATTTATTTTTCTCAATTTGGGTATAAAGGAAATGGTTGTGGTATAAAGGAACAAGGTATCAACGTCCCTATAAAACTAAGTACACAAGGTTCAACAAATGTTCCGAGTTATCATCCTTCAAAACCCACCAAATATTCATGTAGACCTTCTCTTAACATGAACACAATAACATGAGACTCTCCTAAGATTTTTCTTAATTTAGTGTATCCTGAAATGATAGAGTTCATTAAGACTAAAGAAAATATCCTATTAGATATCTTTCCAACCGATGAATATTTAGAAAAATTTATGATAGTTTATGACAACTTACCTTTGTATCATCATGATCATGAATTTCATTCTTGTTTAAATGTGGAAGAATAATTTGGGAAATATGTTGATATATTAGGTGATATGATGGAATCTCAAGACATACCCCAAAATTTCCCTCATCCTCCCAAGTCCTAAACCATAGTACACTACTCATAGGATATATTGTTGATATCTCGATGGGACCATTTAACTCAGATAAGGTTATTCTTATTGGAAAATGTATCGACTCTAACAAACAATAAGAGCATTCTACAATTTTACATGATTTTCCTAAAGTTTTTGCTTGGTCTTATTCTGATATGCCTGGAATTGATCCTAAAGTCGTGACACATAACATTGTGTTGGATGATGATGTTAAACCAATAACATAAAATATTTTTAATATAAATCCCAAATTTTCTTTGATGGTTAAGGTTGAGATTTAAAATCTTTTACAAGCCAAATTCATCTCCCCTATCGACTATTCACCCTAGATATTAAACATCATAGTAGTCATTAAGCCTGATAATCATATTTTAAATGTATACTAGTATTTGTGACCTTAATAAATAATCTTTGAAAGATTATTTCCATTTGCCTAATATATATATAATTGTTGATTCTATCATTAGACATGCTTTACTCTCCTTTATGGATGGTTTTTGGGGTATAATAAAATCTTCATTAATCCACAAGATAGATTTAAATCTTCCTTTATTACACCTTGGGGAACATTTTTTTGGGTGGTTATTCCATTTAAATTGGATTAAAAATACAAGAAAAATATATCAAAGGGCTATGACAATAATATTTTATGATTCCATCCATAACATCCTAGAGGACTATGTCAACGATATTTTAGCTAAATCTATCTCATGTCAAGATAATGTCAAGATCCTCCATAATTTTTTGAGTGAATTCATAAATACAACATGTGTTTGAATCCTCAAAAATGTGCTTTGGGGTGGAAAGTGTAAAATTATTAGGATTTATTGTGTCACATCAATGTATTGAGGTGGAAACAAAGAAATATGATGCTATAATTAACATGCCACCTCCTAAAAATATTTATCAAATTTGTATTTTACAAGGGAAGATTCAATTTATTCATCATTTTGTTTCATTATTAGCGGATCAAACTCTCCCCTTCACTAATTTCTTAAGAAGGATTATAATTTTAAGTGGAATAAAGATTGCCAAAAATATTTTGAAAATTTAACACAATATTTGGATAATCCTCATGTATTACAACCAACTATCTCAAGATGTCCTTTTCTTCTTTACACCTTTGCTTCATCTAATGCTCTTGCAGTGTTATTGGCATAACATGGTGAGAATGGTAAAGAACATCCTATATATTATATTAGTCACACATTAATTGATTATGAAACATAATATATTATGATATAAAATAATTTTTAGCTCTTATTTTTGCAAAAATTAAACTAATATATTATCATTAAATGTTGAAGTTCATGTCATTATAAAATTCAATCCATTAAAACATCTTTTTTATAAAACTAATTTATCCAAACGTCTTGCTAAACGATTCATATTGTTAGTATAATTTGACCTAAGATTCACATTTCAAAAGGTGATTAAGGTTCAAGCATTTATCAACCACTTAGGTGAGGCTCCCTCACCACTTGCTTTACCAAACCAAGGTCTATTTCTCAATGATCATGTATTCTCACTAGAAGATTAAGGAACATCGGATTTATACTTTGATGGTTTTAAGTGTCAAAGTGGCTCTAGTGCTAGTGTTATGTTATTACTTACTTTAGGTAAGCCAATTACCTTATTATACTATCTTAATTTCCTATGAAAATTAACATCATGGAATATGAAGCTCTTATTTTTGGTTTGCATGTAGTATTTTCCCTTAACATTTAACATCTTCGTATAATTAGAGATTCTCGGCTAATAAAAAAGAAAATAAATGGATCCTATCAATAAAAACAAGATAAATTATCTCAATACCATGACTTGGAATTAGCAAAATTACGAAATTCTTCATCATACACCACTGAAAACATTCCATGAAAGATAATGAACATAAAAATAATATGACGAGGGAAACCTCCCTTATATCCCTTGAGGATTCATCTATAGATTTAAAATTCACTATTCATAATCTTACATCCCCATCAATCTCAAAAAATATTAAAAATAATATGTATTCTTGTCTAAACATTAATTTAGATGAATGGTGCTCTCATGCATTTCAATATTTGTGTGATGGTACTTTTCCTAAGCCTTCTACAAAAACCACTCGAGGTTTTATTTGAAAACTTGTAGTAATATACATTATTATATCTAATGTGTTAAATAAAAGGGAATATAATGGTCTTCTTCTCTGCTACTTTAAAAAATCAATGATCCCCATAGCCCTTGAAGAAGCTCATTGAGGTGCTTCTAGAGGAAATTTCAGTGGTCAATATTTGGTTCAAAAGTTACTTTGCATTGGTTATTATTGGAAAAACATGGAACAAGGCTCTTTTACCTTTGTAAATTTTTTTCTAAAATATCAACAACATAATAATTTGATTCACACTCATGTCTAGGAAATTTGAGCTCAAATGTCTATTTGGCCATTTTTCATGTGGGCTTGGATATTATTAGTAAATTATCTCCTCCTTCTTCTAAAGGACACATATTTATTATCATAGCTATATATAATTTCACAAAATGAGTTGAAGTGGTTTCAGTTTGATCCATGATGATTGAATTCATCTATCACTTTATACTTGATAACGTCATGGCTCAATTTGGTATTCCTTTCACTTTAGTTTTTGATAATGGTACATCATTTAAGAATGTATAAATGAAGAATTTCCTCAAAAATTAGCATACAAAATCATTTCTCTACACCATATCATCCAAAATCAGATGGTCAAGAGAAAGCTTTTAATTAAACAATCGAACAAGTCTTATGGAAAACTATTAATAAATATGGTAAATATTGGCATACTCAACTCTCCTATGAATTAAAAATATTCGTACAATACAAGTACTACTTTGTACAATATTATGTATGTCACCGAAATCATCATGTCTTTGGAGTTAGAAATTTTTTCATTATAAATTTATCTCAATGACATTTTAAATGTCAATGCTTGTACAAAATAATTTCAAGAATTGGAGATGCTCAATGAACAACATATACACACTCTTGAACATCTACAATCCTATTACAAAAGTCTTCAATAAAAATATAATGAAGGTTTATCATCATTCATTTAAGGTTGGTAATCTAGTTCTTTATAAGTGTAATGCCCCGCCACACAACCCTAGAGGAAGTTGCAAGGATACTTAAACGAAATAAATTTGTTTTTAAAAATAATAATTAATAAGTAAGTTCGCTAACTAATGCCAACAACCTCTGAGGTTACAAGAAAGAGGTTATATAGAACCTCAACAAAAAACATGAATATAAACCATGTCAATTATTTAATTAATAAATTAACGCATACATTCCAAGTAAGATAACTTCTCAACAAGCATAATAGATAACTTTCAAATGCATTAATCCATTCATTAATCAATAAGGTTACAACACTCATTCCCCGAATGAGACAATTCCAATCAATAGGATTACAATTACAAAATCCACCTCGATAACAAGAGGGGTAATAATTACAAGAGTAACTGAAATGGAAACAAGCAAGAACTGCAACTGAAACCACGAGCTCTCCAACTGGAAGTCTCGTCCATACGAACAAGGAGAAAACCCAACAAAGTAAGGTGCACATTCCACCCAACCAAGTGGAACCCAAAGGTCCACCCCCCGTGCTAGGAGATAGTAACAAGAATTCTATCCAAGGACGTCTATCTCTAGACATAGGCTAACATAACCATATTGAACTAAATACAGTGACATCATAACACAAGGTTACAATGCTTCCATAAATTACATAATCAATTGCATCACTGATGCAAACATACTGTCAACCTAGGAGAAGTGTCATCGCAATGTTACATGGGTTATCTTAGTGAGTCTTCCTAGGCCCCGACCCCCGTCTCGGGTTATCCTGGTAACCTCTAATGACTTCCGGACCCTCATGTAAACCAATGCAGAATCAGTTGTCTTTCAAAGAGACAAGATAACGATCTCGCCATTCTAGGCCTTCCCGTCTCAACCCAAGTCTTTACAAGCCCTTGTGTTCATGAGCGAGGCATAATTATCTTATTAAATGTTTGATACTACATGATACTCTAGTCAATTAATTTAGTTATCACTGGATTAACTAACTTACAACGAGTTATCCTAGCACCACTTCATGTGCCGGCCCTCATTATAATCCACTCTAAGATGACACGTGGAACAACTCCACAACCCAAGGGTACACAAGTGCGACATAAGGTACCACATCTCTAACCATGAAATACAGTCAACACACTCCCGTTCGTGATAATCGGGGAACAAACTGGTTAAACACATTACCCAAGGTAATCCAATGGTTGACCACACAGTACGACAACCTACAGCTTAAAAATCCAACTGGAAGACTTGCTAACATTAGAACCCACATTTCCCAAATGATAACACACGTAGATCAATGCCAAGAAAATAATCAAATCTACTTTGGGTTCACTAAACCCATTTCATCACTAACATTCAGTAAACAATGCGTTAAGCGAACGGAATTAAATATGCCATTTAAGAAAAAGTCATTTTATTTCCACATAGCATTTAATACATGAAACGTTAATCCGAATCCCAATAATTCAAATAAAAGCATAATCCCATTTTAAAATAAAATATTTATTCCACAATCAATTAATCTCATTTTCTAAAGAAAAAACAATATTCCCCATTTAAATAATGTAATAATAAAATAAAATAATCCTTTTCAAAATGTTAACATTAACATTGATATTATAACTATTGTTTAAAATTTCACATAATATTATAAAAGAATAATAACCTCATTCCACCATATACATTTTAATATTATAATAGTCATAATATTAAAATATTAAATGCATTTTAACAATATGATGAACCATAATAATAACAATAATAATAAATTTTAATATTAAAGTATTATAATAATTATAATATTAATATATTATAAAAATTATAATATTTAAAATATAATAAAAATATTATTGTTATTTTAAATTTTGGGAAAGACCAAGGGCACTACCTCGGTTCATGTGCCAACCCTAAGGTTGGGCCGCACAAACCTCGGACTCCGCGCCTTTTCCTTGGTTGAAGCCGACCGCGATTTTCTTACCAGGCGGCGGCGGTTTCGTTTGAGGCGGCCGCAGGAGGTGGCGCCACCGAGTAGTGCTACTACGGGCGACGGAGAGGCCCGCACAGGGCGTGGGGGATGGGGGAGGCGATGCAGACGGTGGAGCCGGCCACCACCCATGGTGGCGCGGTCGCGTGCACTGCGCGGTCTGCTAAGGCCGCAGACAGGGAAGCCGCGCTAGGCGCATTTCCCCAGCGCCTCCCCTTTTTTCAAACTCATATTTTTTTTTGCTTAACTGTCGTTTTATGAAAACAAAAAAAAACAGAACCTTAAAAGGCACAACCAGGCTTAGGAAAAAGGTAAAATTCTAGCAAAATTTTATTTTTATAAAATTTTGCCAGCATAACCTTACAAGGAAAAAAATTATAGAAATAAAAACACAAGCCTATTTATTTATATATGAATATATAAATAAAAGCCATTCATCCAAGCATAAAACTCTAAATAACTTGAGGAACAAATTGAAAACAAAATAAATTGAATTTCTATTGCAACCAAAAATATTCATTTTCAATATTGAACAATTTCACCCAAATCATGCAAACAAGATCACAACAAGTTTTGCCATCCATACAAAAGCCATTGAATTCAAAATAAATTCAATTAAAACAAGATGAAACCTGATTCTTTTGGAGTATGTTGAAAATCCTGATGGTGCTATGAAACCCTCTTAAGCTCCACAGATTTCTTGAGCTTTTCCTCCAAACCCACAAAATTTAGCAATCCTTCTCCTTCTCTTCTCAATTTTTCTCCAAAAACTCCATATTTTAAAATTTGTGAAGAAATTCAAAGATATCCAAAAATCCTACCAAAAATCCTACAACAACCCTCATTAATTCTAGAAAATAGAAAATAGGAAATATCTACTTTTTGAATTTTCAAACTTCAAAATTGACTTTTAATTCATTTTCCTAATTTCCAATTCCAACTTAAATATGCATGTTTTTCCAAAATAGATAATGTAAATCATTTTCACATAAATAACTTAATCACTTAATAAAATAAATCTACCATAAGATTAAAATATTTATTAATTAAATTAAATTACTCAATAATTTAATTACATTTCCAACATTATTCTACTTCCAAAATAAACTAAAATCAGGCAATTAGAACAAAATAGCACAACTTGACCATACTAGGACCGACGACACACTACAACTAGGGTGACGACTCAGCATGAAAATCCTAGCTACTATCTCCCAATCGAATGCCATTGGGCAATGGACATGCTCGAACCTGTGAAACCAGGTGGAGTCAATGTCCCGTACCTATCAACCTACAAACAAAGAATATATCCACATGCAATAATATGTCATATATAAGGCACACTGTGAAGAGGAAATCACAAGATCATAGGGCACTCACAAGCGAGTGATGCGATACCGTCCTCTTCACCAATACAATAGTTCTAATTAATGCATCTAACATAGCAGCATAATCAAAAGCATGAAACATCATAAATTTAAATATACACTTATGCTAATTCCAAACATGCCATAATAATCACATCAAAATATAGTATCATCACATCAAGATACATCACGATAAAATGGTGATCAACTATAACCAAGTACATAGTCCAAGTACAACACAAAACTAAAGCATAAAGAGGAAACAACATAGTTCGCACAATAGAGCAAAATGGAGGGGTATTACAATAAGAATCAACATAATGTGAATGTTGCACCGGGTGAAAAGGGAAAGGTTAGCCCAAACCAGTTAGGACCCTATGCCATCACAAAATTCTATGGATCAAATACATATAAGCTTTATATGACTAATGGTATGCCTCTAAAATAACCTATTAGTGATATGCATTTGTGTAGATTCTATGCTTAGAGTCATTTCATTTTCTAAATGATATAATTTAGAGAAAGTACTTGTTGGAAATAGGTGCCTCAGATTTACTAGCTTGATCGACTTCTTGGAGAAATTGTGATTTTTTCCTTCATCAACATGACATTAAATTTTTTATATGAAATATTTTCCTAACCTGAGTTGTGGGGTTCTAAATTTTTGAAAAAATTTGACTTACCAACCACAAAGACAAGTCAATCACAAGATTGCGAAAAGTTAGAACTTTGGAACCTCATGTTTAGAGTTGTAAATTTTTGGAAACCTCTGACTTACTGATACTATGGTGATTGGCCAATAGTGATGACATGGACATCATGTTGGCATTGCAATTTTTTCTCCTCGCTAGACCCGTAGTTCTTTGGTGGGACCTGATTGATACCTTGCAGGGTGTGTGAGCACTAGCTTGTCAGCGGTGACTTGGATGTCACAGTGGCAGTGGGGACCACGGTGATGTGATGTTATACATATTAATTGATGGTTATGATTAAAATAATCCAATAACACCTAGTAACCTTGTGCCCCTTGTGGTGGGTCTCGACAAACTCTTGCAAGGTGTGCGAGATTGGCTAAGCGATGTATGTTTGCTGATCGGGTGACTTGACATTTGTTGACTATGTAACTCATGAATAACATCATGGTGGGACTAGACTAGTGCTAGGTTAGAGAGTAGTGGTTGGTTGTTGACTATTGATGTTTGGTTTAGCATGCTGAAATAGACATCAAAGCTAATGCAGTTTTTGACAATTACGTGTTTGTGACGGTTTGTGTATAGTTGAAACGGTTAGTTTTCTAGAACTAAAGCGACCATGGATGGATGTCAAATATATATTGTAACACTCTACAATGAGTTATGATTTTAATAATGAGGTTCGATTGATTGATGTTCTATATTTTATGCTATACGATCATTATAACAATGTGAAAGAATAACAATAATCGTAATTTTTGTATAGGGTTGATAAAGGAATTGTAATTTTGTTATGAATTAACACCTGAGAGTGGATTTTGTAACTTTGTATGTAATTAGTTTACTATAATACAAAGTGGATTTTCTTGGTGTGTGGGTTTTTCTCTTATAAGGTTTTTCCCACGTAAATTTGGTGTTCAATTCTATGTGTTATCTAGTTGGTTTACTTTGTTGCTCTATTAAATGTGCATCTTAATGACTGTAATTTGAATTATGTGAAATTTTATACACTTCTTTCCTATGGATTTTGCATTTGGAAGGTGTTTTCACACTATTTTTTTCCTTACAAGTGGTATCAAATCCTAGGCAATTGTGTTATGCTTGTGGGTAGGGCTAGTTTTTTGTGCTAATTTTGTTTAATGATGACAATTTTGAGTTGTGGAAACTCAAAATGGAAGACCTGTTGGTGGATAGAGATCTCTAGATTGGTGTGTCTAGAAATAAACCCTTAGGTATGAAGCAATAAGATTGGGACATCATAGATAAAAAATCTAGAGGATTGATAAGACTTTGTTTGGCATACTTTGTTCTCTTAAATGTCCATGAGCAGAAGAATACATCTTCATTATGAAAGAAACTTGGTGATATTTATCAAGGGAAGTCTCTAGTGAATAAGTTATTCTTAAGGAAGAAGTTATACTCCTTGAAGATGGAGGAAGGTGCATCTATAGCAGACCATCTAAATTATTTTAGTATGATTGTTGCTCAGTTGGTGTTTGTAGGTGTAAAGATTGATGACGAGGATCGGTGTATAATTTTGTTGTGTTCCTTGCCTGACATGTGGGACCATCTAGTGATGGATATTGGAAGTACAAAAACCACCTTTAAAATGGAAGACGTGGTTGCTTCATTATTTTTAGAAGAAATAGGAAGGAAATATTCTGAGATGGCCAAGGAGGCTCCTGTTGTTTGAGTCAGATCAAAGGACAAAAGCAAGAAGAAAGATAAGAAGTTGAAATCCAAATCTAAATGTAAAGAGCGAAAATCTCTTTAAAATTACATCGACAATTACTTTAAATAAGATCCATTATATTCAAAATAAAGTCGTCATTCCATTTCATTCATACATCAAAGAACTAGTTGAATACAAAATGACTTAAAAGTCGATAAGATCATTTTATTACAATTCAATCTAAATCATACAAGTGTCGAATTACACTATTTCAGTTATAAATACAATGAATGATAATATATCAGTTACAATTTAAGACTTAGGTAGTCAGTCACCATAAGCTCGTCATTACATACATCAAGAATAATAAAGCATAATAGAAGATGCAGTTTGTCGATATTCCATCCAAAAGCAAATCTTCAACAAGAAGACAAGAACAAGGATCAGGTGCTTTTCCGCCCAACCTTGAAGCTTACGCTTCCCCGAAATTTCTTAGTCAATCAAGAAATACCCGACCCTGCACAAATTTCTTAGAAAAAAGCAGTTTAAGAGCAAAATGGAATCTGGTGCATGCCTAGTACTACTAGTAAACCACAAGCATTTTCATTTTTCTAATTCAGTTAAGAAAGAAGCAAGTTCGGTACTAGGATATGGTAGAGAGTTCAATAATCCATCTATTTCAATGGTACAAAAATTACTTGGCCAAGTAAAATGTCATGCACGACAATAAAAGCAGTTTTGGAAAAAGCAAACCTACACTCTCTATTTACCCATATTCGACACCCATCCCGAAAGGTAACTTTCCCAAAAAAATCACATGTAGAATTATCTATCATTCATGCATGGTTCAAATAATCAAATGCAATCTTTCGCAATCTTTCAAAACATTAACTGAAAACATCGTTTAAAACGAAAATAGTTTAATAAGTACTTCTTTCCATTGTTCCAATTCTTAAAAAGTCAATATTTTAAATGTGGTAATTTAATAATCTAAAAAAGTTTTAAATGAAGGTGTAACTCCAATATGTTAAATAATACATATAAAAACAGAAATTAAAAGAGTACACGTTCATTCTTTATACTCTCATTTAATTAATGTTGTTCCAATATCGTTTTGGTTGTTTTTAATAATAGATCAACACTCAATTTAGAATGTTTTATTTCAAGTTTATCCTATTTTACGCATTTTAATAACAATCATTTATCAAGTTTAACGTAACTAATTTAATAGTTTCAGTTTGAAAGTTTCAAAGAAAAACGAGATTTGCAAGTTTCAATAATTCTCAATTCACGTATTGTGTTTAAAATTCAAAATTAAATTTCTGTTTTATATTTTCTGTCAGCATAATTTAACTATTTTATGTTCATGATCATTTTGTTTTTCTTAAAATGGTAAGATCATTTTCAAAATTTAATAAGTTATTCTAATTTCAGTTTACTATTTTCAGCATGATTCAGATAAAAAAATTTTAAATTCTCAGCAAAAATAAATAAAGTTTTGGTTAAAAATGTTTTCTGATTTTAAACCCAAAACTTGCTTTTTGTTTTGAGTTTACTCCCTAATTTGATCAATGTCAATAATTCAAGAATTTAATTAAAGGTTTTTCCTAAAATCCTCTGTTTCTAAATTTGTCTAATGTTCTGGAAATTTAAAATATAGTTTGATTTATAAAAACATAGATTCTTCAAGTAATTCTTCATTCCTAATATGTAAGTTATTCTTTTCTTGAATTACTGAAAAAAAATAGTAGTTCTCTTTTAATTTTGAGAGATAACTAACAAAATTTAGATAAGGAATTTGTAAATTTTGTTGTTGAATTTTTGAATATAATGTTCAAATTCTACTTGTTGAAGTCAATTTTTGGAAATGGCAGTGTATTTTGTTATTCTTGGAGTCTTCGTGACTGTGCCTTATTCCTGGCCGTGCATTCCCTATCTACCTCTCAACTCTTCCCTGGCTGTATTCTTCTTTAGTTCCCTGGCTACAGACTAGGTGTACACTTTCCTTGTGCGTGGGTGTGGGAGATGTTTTGAGGTGGTACACACCTCTTATCAGCCTTTACTCCTCAGGCCGCACCTCCCTCTATTTGCTGCTGGCGTGAGGATGCATGGAGACTGTTCGTTTGCAGCCTCTTTTTTTTTTTAAGACTTTGTAATTGTTGGAGGGTGCATGGGGTAAGGCCGTGCCTTCCTCTTCCTTCCTTGGTGTGTGTGGGGACTGGCTATGGCTGCGTGTATGGAGGAATTCCCTCTCCCTTTAGATGCATGTATGCTGAGTGGAATTCGATTTCCACTTACACAAATCAAATTACTCTCACCTCCTCTGCGTCTGGGTGAGATCCAGAACCAAACAAACAATCCTTTCAAATGAATTTTCCTGTTTCCCTTCTAATTTTTTTTTTCTATGTGTCCAATTTCGGATTTTCAATTAGATATTTATCCCTTTTTTCTTGATTCCATGCATTGATCAAAACAAGAATTGAGATCCACAATTCCCTCATTGATCTTCAGTTAATCAATTGAAACTCCAAGTCTTCCAATTTTTTTGAATGCCTTTGATAAAATAGATATTTCATTTCTCAAGTTTTGCTGAAGTTCATATTTTGAATGCAAATTCAATTTTAAATTTGATCGGATGTTTGTTTCCTAAATCTTTTCAATTTCACAATTTAACTAAGTTTAGATATTGATTCTATCTCATAATATAAAAATCCATTAATTTCACAATATTCAATTTAAATAGCATTTTAAATTTAAAATCAGTTTATTTAATTAATTTGAATCAAATTTCAAAAATGAAAATTCTATTTCATTTTAATATTGAAATTTCAACTTAATATTTCCAAATAGTAATAAAATTTTAAAACAAGCATTCCATCTATTTAATTTACGTTATATTTAATCAATTTAACAAAATCATCATTCAATCACATGCATTTTTGCAATTTTAGAGAAATCACTCTAAAACTAAATTTTTCAATTCGCAAGCATGTTATACGCATAATACATTAAAATATTCATCTATGTGAGTATGTGAGATCCCATCTATTCATAAACATCAATCAGTTGAACAACTCTACCTAATCATTGTTCTCGCCTTGAACTTGGTTCACCTGTTTCCTGCGTTCACTTGCACTCGATTTATCATCAGTAATGACAAACCCTGAATTAAACATAAATATAATCCAAATCATAATACTTGCATTTCAATTTCAATTTAATTTCCATTTCATTTCATTTTGAATTTCAATTTAATCATCATTAAATAATCATTTAAATAATCTATAAATAAACATTCCATTTCTATCTAAATCTTGACATAATAAGTAATGTCTGCATTTAAATAAGTAATTGAAAAATCCATACGTGACACTAAAGGGAGATCAAAGTCTCCAAGAAATAAGTTCAAGGTTAAATTCTAGAGTTGTGGGAAAACTGGACACGTCCAGAAGGATTGTAAAGAGGAGAAAAAGAAGAAGAACAACAACAAATCTTCAGATAATGATTCTTCTCAGAGTGATGAAGATGCCTTCATTGCAGCCTTGGTGACTTAGGAATTAGATGATGTATAGCTAATTGACTCATGAGCATCTTTTCACATGACATCTCATAGAGATTGGTTCATGAAATATGAAAAGTATGATGGTGGAAAGGTGTATCTGGTAGGTGATTTATCTCTTGAAATTATTGGTCGTGGAAGAGTCAAAATTCAATTTCCTGATGGAATAATAAAAATAATTGATGGCATAATGCAAATACCAGGTTTGGCTCAAAATTTTATTTATGTTAGTAAGTTGAATTATGTTGCTGTGCAAGTTACATTCTCGAGTGGTGGTTGTAAAATGACTAGAGGGTCAATGGTTTTGGCCAAGGGTGCATGTATAAACACTCTGTACAACCTAGATGCATGTGATGTTCAATGTAATAGTGTCTTTGTAAAGTCAGATAAAGTTTCTCGCATACGGAAGGAGAAAAGTGTTCCCCTGGGTGAAAAATATTTGGTGGTGAAACTCCTAGTAGAGAAAACCATGCTATGGTATCATAGACTCGGCCATATAGGAGAAAGGGCTTGAAAGCCTTGAAAAATAAAATCCTGGTAAAAGGGCTTGTTGATTGTAACCTTGAGTTTAATTTTTGCAAACATTGTGTTTATGGAAAGAAACACTGTGTTTCATTTTATTTGATTCCTCAGAAATCTTTTGGCATACTCGATTATGTTCACTCTGATGCATTTGATCCAGTGAATGTTCCTTTGTTATTGAAATATAAATACTTTATTTCTTTTATTGATGATTATTCGAGAAGGGCATTTGTGTATTTTCTTAAAAGTAAATAAGAGGTGTTCAATCAGTTTAAAGAGTTTAAAAAATTGGTAGAAAATCAGTCTGGATGGAAAATTAAATGCTTGAGGATGAATAATGGAGGTGATTCCTATTATGTATATTTTGAGAGGTATTGCAAATACCATGGGATTAAAAGGCATAAAACTATACCTTACACTCCACAACAGAATGGAGTTGTTGAAAGGTTAGACAAGATGCTAATGGAAAGAGCGAGAAGTATGTTGAGTAGTTTTGGTATGGAGCATAAGTTTTGGGTTGAGGCTATGGCTACAACATGTTACTTGATTAATTGTTCACCTAGTTCAGGTCTTGTTGATAAAACACCTATGGAAGCATGGTCTAGTAAGAAGCCCTCTCTGAGGCATATGCATACATGTCGAATGAGAAAAGATCTAATTTGGAGAACAAAGCTGTTAAATGTGTCTTCATTGGCTATGGTACTGGCATGAAAGGATACAAGCTTTGGGATCCTATTACTGAAAAGGTGTTGTATAGTAGAAGTGTAATATTTAGGAGCTGAAACCTTCTATAGTAGATCTATAGTTAGAGATGAAAGATGATAAGAACAAAGAAGTAGTTGAATTTCCTCTGACTCCAAATAAACAGGAACTATGAATTTAGTGTACCTGAATATGAAGAGAGTTCTAACAGCTATGAGAGTTTTGAATAGGAAGAAGAACCACAACCTCATCCTTAGTTTGTGAGGAGGTCTACACGAGAGAAGTGAAAACATGATAGCTATGTATTTTCCATGTTGGATTTGAGTTTTTCCTATGCTTTGATTACTAGCACTAATGAACCTAGAACTGTAAGAGAGGAAATTAAAATTTTTGATTCAAATTCTTGGTTGGAAGCCATGAATGAGGAAATGGCATCAATGTAAAGAATGAAACCTAGGATTTGGTACCTTGCTTGAAGGTCAAAAGCTTGGTGGCTGAAAATGGGTGTTTAAAATGAAAGCTAGTTTGGATGACAGTGCGGAAAAGTATGAATCTAGCTTGGTCATAAAAGGTTATTTCCAAGTGGAGGAAATTGATTATGGAGAAATATTTTCTCCTGTAGCTTAGCTGACATCTATCAGATTTCTATTGTCACTTGCAATTGCATATGACTTAGAGGTTGAGAAGATGGATGTGAAGACAAAATTTCTTCATGGAGATCTAGAAGAAGAAATGTATATGTCCTAGCCTGAGTACTTCATTGAAAAAGGTAAAGAAAGTTTGGTTTGTAAGTTAAAGAAATCTCTATATGGTTTAAAACAATCACGTAGAATATGGTACCAAAATGCTAACACATTTGTGTTGTCATTGGGATGTTAAGATCAAAATCAGATCATTGTGTGTAATAGAAAACTAAAAATTATCATTTACTTATTATTGCCTTGTATGTGGATGATATGCTATTCTTTGGGAATAGTAAGGGTATGATTTTTTATTTAAAATATCTATTGTCAACATAGTTTGAAATGAAATATTTAGATGTAGAAAGGTATATTCTAGGGATGGAAATTAGAAGCGATAGGAGAAGTAGAAAATTTTGGCTCAGCCAAAGCAATTATATCAATTCTTTCCTTGAGATATTTAGTATGACTTATCGCAAGAGATTAGTTGTTCCACTGTTGCAAGGAACAAAGCTATATGTTGAAGACTATCCAAAGTCTCCTACTGAGATGGATGACATTATGCAAGTGTAGCTGGTAGTTGTATGTATGAAATGGTTTGTACTAGGCCAAACATTTCCCAAGCAGTGGGATTACCTAGTCGGTTTATCTCTAATATATGAAGATTGCATTGGGATTATGTGAACAAAGTTTTTAGATATTTGAAGGGTACTTCGAAGTATGCTTTGTGTTATCATGGAAATCCAATTGGATCACAAAGATCTCTTAGCATTCATGGGTATGTGGATTTTGATTGGGTAGGGGACATTGACAGTAGAAGATCCACTAGTGGATACATCTTCATGATATTTAGTGGTATAGTTAGTTGGATGAGAAAGTGACTAGTTGTAGTCCCTTTATCTATTATTGAGGTAGAGTACATGGCAGAAACACATGCCTATAAAGAAGCCATTTGAATTAAGTTTTTGTTTTCTAATGTTGGTTTTAATGCAGGGCATACTACTATTTTTTGTGATAGTCAGAGTGTTATTTTTTGGCAAAAAATCCCACTTTCCATGCCAGGACAAATAATATCGATGGTTAGTATCATTTTGTTCGTGACATGGTAGAGGATGGAAAGGTTAATCTTGAAATGGTGGATACTCTAGAGAATTTAGTTGATGCATTCAAAAATCTTGTGATCATATACAAGTATAGGTGGTGTGTCAGTTCAATGGGCCTTGGGGCCTATGAATTTCAATAACTTCGTGTTTGGAAGAAGTCAGTAGGTCCTTCCTCAAGTGGGAGCATGTTGGAAATAGGTGCCTCAGATTTACTAGCTTAATTGACAACCTGGAGAAATTATTAATTTTTACTTCATCGACTTGACATTTAAACTTTGGTAAGAAATAGTTTCCTAACCTCGATCATGGGGTTCTAAATTTTTGAAATCCTTCGACTTATCGACCGCAAAGACAAGTCGATTGTAAGATCACATAATGTTAGAACTTTGGAACCTCATGTCGGGAGTTGTGAAGTTTTAGAAACCTCTAACTTACCGATAGTTGTGGTGATTGGCTAGCAATGATGACATGGACATCATGCTAGCAGTGTACTATGTTCTCGTAGTCCTTTGGTGGGACCTGATTGATACCTTATGGAGTGTGTGGGTGGTGTAGGAGAACCTATTTTTTCAAGCCTCCATGATGCCATATTGTATAAATTAATTAAATTATGTGTTTTAATCTTGTAATAAGTTTTAATGAGCCATTTTATATATGTTTTAAGTCATTTGGAGTCATTGATGAAGGTTTGGTGTCATTTAGTTGAAAAAATGAAAACATTGTCAAAAGTTGTCATAACAACTTTTCTTGTTAAATGACAACTTTTTAAAAATTTTGTTAATAGTTGTTAAATGGTATTTTTAGGTTTTTTGGAGCATAAATTGATTGTACAAGAATAAAAATGGGCCTCCAAGTCGAATGGGGGTGGGGAAGGTAGTTTTGAACAAGAATTTATGAACGAAGGCATGGATTTTTCTACAATTTCCAATGTTCTTCCCTGTTCTTTTACATGGTACCGATTTGTATGAAGTTTTATAGAAACCTCTAACTTACCGATAGTTGTGGTGATTGGCTAGCAATGATGACACGGACATCATGCTAGCAGTGTACTATGTTCTCGTAGTCCTTTGGTGGGACCTGATTGATACCTTATGGAGTGTGTGGGTGGTGCAGGAGAACCTATTTTTTCAAGCCTCCATGATGCCATATTGTATAAATTAATTAAATTATGTGTTTTAATCTTGTAATAAGTTTTAATGAGCCATTTTATATATGTTTTAAGTCATTTGGAGTCATTGATGAAGGTTTGGTGTCATTTAGTTGAAAAAATGAAAACATTGTCAAAAGTTGTCATAACAACTTTTCTTGTTAAATGACTTTTTAAAAAGTTTGTTAATAGTTGTTAAATAGTATTTTTAGGTTTTTTGGAGCATAAATTGATTGTAAAAGAATAAAAATGGGCCTCCAAGTCGAATGGGGGTGGGGAAGGTAGTTTTGAACAAGAATTTATGAACGAAGGCATGGATTTTTCTACAATTTCCAATGTTCTTCCCTGTTCTTTTACATGGTACCAATTTGTATGAAGTTTTATAGAATTTAAATTGATTTTTATTGATAGAAGGATGAACTAGCTTTCATTTGAAATTGGTTTGGTGTTTTTTTATTGAGTTTGGAGAAAGTTATGATCATTTTACCATTGGAAACCCTATGGGATTGTTTTCTCTAAAAGTTGCAGGATTTTGTAGAGAATGGTATGTATTGTAAAGATAAAATAAAGACCTCAGAACTATTTTAAACTTTATATATGTGAATCTAGTTTTAGTTTCTTCAAGTCTCATCAAATTTGATTAATATTTGAATAGGTTATGACCATTTTGGTGAGGGCAGTTTTGAACACTGTCTAGGGTTTGCAGTTTTGGGAGAAATGTAATAACTTTATTTTCCACCATTGGATCTTCATAAAAACTAGAAGGGAAGTCTGTAATTTTGTTATCTTCAATCTTACCTAATATATTGTCTTTATGATATTTTTTGTGGAAGTTATAAATGGTAGTTCAGTGCATTGAATTGTGGGTTGCCATGAGAATGTTTTCAATGTGATCTAGAATGCACTTAATCATTTTTTGAGATGAATAATTTTATTAAAGTTGTCAATTAAATGGCATGTTGAGTTCTGAATTCTCTTTCTCTACATCAATGGGCATTGTCTTGTCAGTGGTGACTTGGATGTTATGATGGCAGTGGGGACCATGATGATGTGATATTATATATATTGATCGATGGTTTGATTAAAACAATCCAATGGTGCTCACTAACCCCGCACCCACTATGGTGGGTCTTGAAAGACTCCTGCGGTGTGTGCAGGATTGGATAAGTGGTGTACATTTTCTATTTGGAAGGTTTGATGTTTGTTGACTCAATAACTCATGAATAAAATTGTGGTGGGATGTGACCATTGCTAGGTTGGAGAGTGGTGGTTGGTTATTGACTATTGACGTTTGGTTTAGCAGATTGAAATAGACATTAAATTCGATGTAGTTTTTTGATACTTACGTGTTTGTGAGAGTTTGTGTATAGTTGAAATGGTTTGTTTTCTGGAACTAAAGTAGCCATGGTTGGATGTCAAATATATATTATAACATTGTAATGAGTTGGAGTTTAATTGATGAGGTTCAGTTGATTCATGTTCTATATTTTATGTTATACGAGTGTATTCAGAATCTATGTATGAGTTGATTAGGGAATTGTAATGTTGTTGTGAATTAACACCTGAGACTAAAGTTTGTAACTCTGTGTGTAAATTTTTTTTTTGTAACACAAAGTGGATTTACTTAGCATGTGGGTTTTTCTCTTGTAAGGGTTTTCCCACGTAAATTTGGTGTTCAATTATATGTGTTAGCATGTGCATTTTTCTCTTGTAAGGGTTTTTGCACCATGTTTTCCTTACAATATTTTAGATAGATAAGTCCATTTTCTATTTGATGTACATCTCCTCATTCATGACAAAAAATTGCGTGTCTTGAAATTTTAGAGTAGTTTTCTTAATGTTGGTAATTACTTGTTGTCATATTATTTGATAGTTTGTGTACCATGTTAATTAGATTATTATAACATTTAATTTTTCAATTAGAGCATAGTTGCATATGGTGGCCTTGTCATTGCACCAAAATATTGACCTCTCAATGCTCGATATAAGCCAGAGTTAAGATCCATGGGAGGTATTTAAACCATGTCACAAATCCCAAGCATCACATTGAACAACCAAGGAGACCAAGGGTGCACACCTTGCAGAAATCCCCCAATGAAAGCAAGGGATTCAAACCTATGACCAGGTTTGATATGAATTGTTTGCCTTGATGTTGCACCAAAAGATCAACCTATCAATGCTTGATACAAGCCAGAGTTAAGATACGCAAGAGGCGGTTAAACCATCTCATGAATCCCAAGCGTTGCGCTGAACAACCAAGGAGACTAAGGGCACACACCTTGCAACAATATCTTGTTCAATATGTGTGCACTATTTAAAAGTGTTGTATTTAGTTAAATGAATTTCATTAGGTTGTTTAATTAGATCAAATCTATCACATATCAATTATATGTATCCATCAAATAATTTTTGTATTTATTAAGTAACATTTATTTGATTGTTTAATAAAATAAAAAATACATCCAATTTTTTATACATGTTAAATTTCACATTAGCATTTAATTAAGGAAATATAGTGCATGTTTTTAAGCTAAATCACATATATTAAAAAAGAATTAAATAAAACATACATAAAAATTATGCATGCTCATATATATACATCTTCATATCACCACACTGATAAAATGTGGTGTATCATATAAAAATCATATCATCAACTTATAATTCTATGGCTATCAGACCATTTAGGGACTGGTTTTCATACTCAAAAAGATATAGTAGATCATGAGTAGCTTTTAGAGTTGATTTAAGCTTGTATAGCCCTAAGCTCACCTCTAAGCTTTGCATTGGCCTCTACTACTTCTATATACAATTGATGAAGTTAGCCTCTCTTAAATCGTGCTCTATCTAAATCTTCTTATAGGATCATTTGAGCATGATCATCTATAGGGAATCGATCTCCCCCCTCTAAATTGCTCATATGCAGCTCTTTGTCATGTTATGGGCTTAAAAATCTCCATGTGACACCTTGCACTTTTTTGTGGCCTATAATTATCCCATGTAGATTGATTTCATTTCACATTAGGAATCGTCTCTACATAACTTGATTCATAAATTCAAGACAATCTTGAGTACCAGTTTCAACAATAAAACACATTGAATTAAGTTAGATATATCATCATCATATAAATATAATAAAAATTGAGTGTAGTGTCTAGTATACTACAAAATCAATACACATCATATGACCTAGATCACTAACTCACCAGTGGGTATACATGCATGAGACAATTGTGGCTATATTTGTGCTCACTTGTGAGGTCGAGGGCATGGTTTTATCCACTCTACTAATCTCCATATGCTCATATATACTTAGATTCTCTAGTGTAGCAATGTGTTCCTATGATACGTAAGGATGAGACCTAGGTTTCTCCTTGGGGGCATCATTAACCTCCTCTTGATGCTCCCATTGGTAGACCCTCCTCATGAACATATCTAAATACACCATTTTTTATCATCATCATACTCCTTTTAATCTTTGTGATATCGTCATCATGGTTGTAGATTGCAAGTAGAATGGTCAGTAGGAAATATAGGATATGGGTGTGTGGTGCTCCACCACCTAATATATAGGATGCTCACTCCAACACCATCCACATCATAACCATGATGTGAATATCTCTCCTCATCATCATAATCACTCAAAGGAATATCCATAATGGTCGAATGAGTTATGTATTGGAGTTTGGTGCTATTGTGAGTTAATTTGAGATAGGATGGTCGAAGGATATGAATTCCCTAAGGGAAACCAAACTATTTTTTCACTCGACCATAATAGAAATGCATAAAAATATACTCATACTAATCGACAAAAATAGTCCCACTACGATCGATTAAGTTTTTGTGGAAAAGATGTCTTGGCTTGTAGGGTCCTAAATAGCCTCTAGATCATCTTCATAGCATCCAATCAATAAAATATAATGCACCAATATAATAAATTATTGTGTTGGCATGGCATCTTCAATGGGTAAGAATAGGCTCAAGGATAGTTCCATGCAACTTTTATCAAATATCCCATGGGTCACATACAAGTGATGTGATTGAATTCCCAGACCTAAAGAAGAGTGCATGTCATCAAACTCTATGTCCCATAGTGTATACATTGATCAAGATCATAGTAGAGGTGGGATAACATGTTTTTCCCTGAGGAAAAAATGGTTTGTTGCTCCTCTATCACTCATATAGTGTGTATAAGGCCCTCGTGTTGGTGTGTTCCTCATTCATTTGGTACAACTACCAATGTTATGGTCATGATCAAGATATAAAAAAATGATATGGATCTCTACACCTTCATATAAGATACATCATGGTTGTATTCAACCCTTTCCATCATTTGGCATTGGTTGGTAAATATAATATAGCTAGTTATGTAGGATATTGTGTGATGTCATCCCCTACTAATGGCTCATGATCCTACCTTGTATGAGTAACTATAGCATATGATACACATCCTCAAGAATCAAAATCATCTCTCTCATCGAAATATGGAAGGTAGATTTATTTATGGCCCATCACTCTATAAGTGTCATCAACATAGCATCATGGTACCTTATTGTGAGCATGGTATAGATCTAAAGTAAGCCAAAATATCTCAAATTCCTCTACTTTATTATTAATAGTAACATGGTGTTGTCATGTATATTTTTGTATAAATCACCCCCATAGTTCTTTCACATGTATGGTGGTACCTATCAATCATATACACATATTTTTTCATCAATATCAAATCAGCTTAAAATAGAAAACAATAGATTTTCAAAAATATGCCTAGTCAAGGGCGTCCTCTTAGGTCTAGGGCACCAAGTTTGGTTAGGGGCACCCCATATTCAACAAAAAAAATTAAAATAAGGAAAATTAATCTCATAACTATAAATAAAGTGAAAATAGGATTCACCTCTCATGTCAACACCCCTCATGTGATGTGATCTCTTAAGGCCTCTAATCTCAGTGCATAATACAATTGTTGTTGTGGAATTTTTACTCCTAAAGATGCTTGGCCTAGCTAAAGATGATCTTGAACTGCAAAATTCAAAATGAATAACAAAAAAGGTAAAAATGTTTTTACTTATAGTAATAAAAACTGATAATATGTCATATAATTTCCAAGCATGTCTCATTTAAATCATCAGAACTTGGACTTACGACCTCAAATTTCTATTCCATTTCTTAAATTGAAATCTTGGTTCCACCCTTTTTCTCATCATATTGTTTTTTCTCCTTGGTGTTATGTTTGTATGGCCTTACTGTTGATGTTATTGTCAGCCGCGAGCCTCTTACTTCCAAGCACAATTTTCTCTAAAGGCAATAAATTAAATGTAGCCTATGGATATTTAATTTATATTATCGATATGCAATGTTAGGACGCACTTCACTTACAAGAAATAAATAAATATTAGTTATTGTTAATAATTAATTATGTGGTCATCTTGAAGAATCATGATTTTCTAAGGAGGTTGACATATTGATCTCAAGAGACATGTCTCTTTTGGAGGCTGACTTAATGCCTTGAGGAGATGCATCCTTTCCCTTTGCATGCATGTATATGAGTGATGATCACTCAATTGATTACCAAGTTCATTCATCATAATTCACATTCAAGAGGAAGTCTGCACCTGAGCAACAAATCATCATTTTGTATCAGTATATCAATTTATAGGAGAAACGTATTCATTTTCATTTGCATCTAGGAGAGGTGTGCTAATTCATTGTATCAAAATCAATATTTTATTATGCCTGAGTTGTAAGAAAATTTATGTTCTTATTAGGTCATCATATAAGAGATATATTTGTTGGGTTTTTCTCCCTCAAGTTGGAGCATTTTCCCAGGGTATCTTGTTGTGTTTGTTTCCTTAAGTGCTACATTTTATGATTGATTTTAGTTTTAAATATCTAATCATAAAATACTAACATGGTATCAGATTGGGTCTAAGGAAAGATCTGATTAGATTTATATAAGCAATATTATCCTCCATTCTTATTTTTTATCTTTGATTGCATCAATAATATCATCAAGCTGGTGAACGGGCTCAAGATCGAAGATAGAATTGAGGGTGCATCAAACTTCACATCTTAGAAGTTTAGAGTGATACTTTCCTTGGAGGAAAATGAGTTAGCCAAGTTCATGAAGTGAAGTTCCCAAACCAACCGATGAGAATGAGAAACCTCAATGGAAGAGAAATGGCACTAAGGCAAAAAATATGTTAGTTGATTCTATGAAAGATCACATTGTGCCAATCATCTCTAAGTTGAAAAAACAAGAGATGTGTTCAAGACCCTGGAGGAGATGTATGAGATAAACAACACAAGTTGGGCCCTTGCATTAAAGAAACAACTTCATCATATCAAGATGGTGAAAGGAAAATCTTTCATCTCATGCCTCATGAAGATCACCGAGTTGAGAGATTAGCTCTCTACCATTTGACATATTTTTGATAACAAGTATTTTACTATGTTGGCACTCAATGGTCTTCCTACATCTTGGAACTCATACATTCAAGGAATCAGTGCGAGATCAAAACTTCCTAAGATTGATTGATTCATCGAAGATTGTATTCAAGAAGAATCAAGGTTGGCTGCAAGAGGCATTGGTCAAAGCTCTACAAATGAAGACATTCATGTTCTCACCGCTCAATCTTCAAAGAAGAAAGGAAGAGAAGGAAAGAAAGGCTACTTCAAGAGGAATAAAAAAAGAAGATTTGATGGTGCTCCTCCATTTAAGAAGAAGAAGCATCTCTCCCACCTATAGTGCTTCACATGTGACAAGTTTGGTCACTATGCAAAGGATTTCCCTACTAGACCAAAACAACATGCTTCATTTGTGGATGTGGATGAGATATCTCCTCAAAAGGATTCAAGGGAATTTCTATTATATTTTTCCTTATCAAGAAAAGTTCCAACATATAGCAACAATTGGTTGATTGATAGTGGTGCCTCTCATCACATCACTAGGTTTAGAGAACATCTTTCAGATTTGGTGATAAGAGATACAAGTATTCAAGTCATAATTGGAGATGATGCATGTTATTTTTTGAAAGGTGTTGGGACCTCCACTATTCACTTAGATTCTGGAATCTCCTTGCAATTGAGTGATGTACCATTTGTACCAAGCATCAAGAGGAACCTTGTCTCTAATTAAGCCCTAGAAGATAAGGGATGTCAAGTAGCATTCTCTGAAGGAAAATTTCTTGCATGGCCAAAGAAATCTAGCACCAAGTCAGGCAATGTGATTGGTGTTCATCAAGAATATCTCTACAGGCTCTCCACTCATCCTCTACAAGCCTTGTTGCATAATGCTTCAAGTTCATGTGAGCTTTGGCATAGAATACTTTCTCACATTCATTTATGAGTGCTTCCAACCATGGAGAAGATGGTCACCGACATCCCTAAACTCAGCCAGGAGGATGAAGGTACTTGTCGATGATGTGCATTGGGGAAGAATACTAAAAGACCCTTTCATAGGAGTGAAATTAGATCTAAATTCATTCTAGATCTTCATTTTGATTTGTGTGGTCCAATGTTTGCTACTTCTTTGAGTGGTTTCTTATATTATGTAATTTTTATTGATGACTACTCTAGAAATACATGGATTTATTTCTTAAAGACTAAAGAATCTAAGGAAGTACTTGAGAGATTCAAGGAATTCAAATCTCAAGTATAAAACTTGTCTAGGAAAAGGATCAAACTTTTGAGATCTGACAATGGACGAGTATACATCTCTGGAATCTTTCACAAATTTTGTGTTGAAGTAGGGATTAAGAGGGAGTTTTGTGTTCCCTACAATCCTCAACAAAATGGTGTAGAAAAAATGAAGAACGGGTCTATTATAGAAGTAGCTAAGGCCATGATTGATTATCAAGATCTATAAATCTTCCTTTGGGCCAAAGCTTCTAGGACAGTTGTGTATGTTCTGAATCAAAGCCCTCATCACATCTTGGAGGAAATGAATCCTAAAGAATATTTTATAGGTGTAAAGCCTGAAGTCAGTCATTTGAGAATAATTGGTTGTCTTATATATATTCATGTCCCTAAAGATAAAAAAAAAAAATTGGAACCGTCTGACAAGAAGGGAATATTTGCTGGCTACAGTGAGACTTCAAAAGCCTATAGGATTTATATTCTAGGCCAGAAACTAATAGAGATCAACAAAGATGTTAAATTTGAAGAAGATGTTGCATTCAATAGATCCAAAGGCCATTAGATGGAGATAGACAATGAAGACCAAGGGTCTTCCCTGGATATAGAAATTGATCATACTCCTAAGATTTAGAGGGAGTATACTGATCCAAAAGAAGATGATGAACCAATTCAGCCTTTGGAACCTACTGATGGGCCTACTAACATTGTTATTGGTATAAAGAGACCTCTATGGGCTACGAAAACAATGTAGGAGGTAGAGAAGTTTGTCACCCCTAGAGGAACATTTAGAGAAAGCAAAAGATGTTAGAAGTTCTGAAACTATGTTGCATTGATGAGTCAAATTATTGAATCAAAGCCTTCCAGTGTCGAGGAAGCTTCAAGTCAACAAGTATGGAAAGATTCTATGGATAAAGAGTATCAATCTATCCTCAAGAATGATCTTTGGGACATTATACCTAGACCAGAAGGAAAATATATTGCATCTTCTAAGTGGCTTTTCAAAATCAAGCATGCAGGTGATGGAAGCATTGAGAAGTACAAGGCTAGATTTGTGGCAAGAGGATTCTCTCAGAAAGAGGGAATAGACTATGAGGAAAGATTTTCTCCAATTTATCATTATACCTCCATCAGGACTATCATTGCCATTGCAATAGCTAAATTATGGAAGTTACACCAAATGGACATGAAGAAATTTTTTCTAAATTGTCTAAATGAAGAAGAGGTATACATTGAGCAACCTGATGGATTTGAGGTTCATGGGAAAGAGTATCATGTTCATAGATTGAAGAAGGCATTGCATGGCCTTATGCAGGCTCCACGTGCTTGGTATGAAAGGATTGATCGATACCTGTTGAGTTTGGGTTTCTCTAAGAATGATACAGATTCTAATCTATATTTCAAGGTAATTAATGGTGAGGCCTTGACCTTGGTTCTCTATGTTGATGATTTATTTCTTATTGGAGAAGAACACCTCATTATCAAATGTAAGAAGGAGTTAGCTTCTAAATTTGAGATGAAGGATCTTAAGTACATGCATTACTTCCTTGGTTTAGAAGTATGGTAGAGGCCTAATGAGATCATACTAAGTTAGGGGAAGTATACAATAGACATCTTGAAGAGATTTGGTATGATGGATTGCAAATCCATGTCTTCACCTATGGAGACAAATTTTCAGAAGCTAAAGGAAGCTGCAACTAATTCAAATTTGGTGGATCCCACCATATACAGGCAGTTGATTGGATCATTGATGTATCTATTTAATACTAGACCAGATATTTTTTATGTAGTGAGTGCACTTAGCCAGTTCATGTGTGAACCAAGGAAAATACATCTAGTTGCAGTGAAGCATATCCTGAGATATTATTTTGGTGCAGACTTGAAGTTGCATGGTTATACAGATTTTGATTAGGTAGGCTGTGTTGATGATTGAAAGAGCACCTTTGGATGTTGTTTCAGTTTAGGGTCTACAATGATCTTCTGGTGTAGCAGGAAGCAACCTTTAGTGGCACTGAGCACCACAGAGGCATAATATATTGTAGCATGTGTGGCAGCTCAAGAAGTAGTGTGGCTTTGGAAGCTTCTTGTAGGATTGTTTGGAAAATCATTGGATCCAAATATCATTCATTGTGATAATCAAAGTTGTGTGAAGCTTTCTATCAATCTAGTGTTTCATGACAAAACCAAACATGTTGAGATCA
Organism: Sequoiadendron giganteum; assembly: GCA_007115665.2. NCBI lineage: Eukaryota > Viridiplantae > Streptophyta > Pinopsida > Cupressales > Cupressaceae > Sequoiadendron > Sequoiadendron giganteum. The sequence goes on along the minus strand of CM021110.1, from coordinate 205,813,093 downwards.
AATACCACTATATCGGAGATATGGTATTGAGGAAATAAATTCAGTTGAGATACATTAGCACTGATGAGAAGACAAAAAAAATTCTCACCAAGCCCCTTCCCATAGTAAAGTTTGTGTACTTATGAGACAAGCTTGGTATTGTGGACAATGAATCCCTAGCCAAGAGGGAGACTCGACTTTAGTGATCTTCTATGATTTTATTTAATGTATTTCTCTTTGTGAGAGATTTGAGGGGCAAGCCCTTGTTTCCACCCTCTGGGAGTATCAAAGGTGGATTTCATGAGTGTGACTCCATGACAACATCACGTGAGAGAGTCCATGATGATTTTCTTGTACTTGTGTTTTTCACACTCTGGGAGTAGCCATGGTGAATGTCATGATGATATGATGCCATCACATTGAGTGATGAGAGCTTGTGCACATATACCATTCATGGGAGTATCCATGATGGTTAATATCACGATGACATGATATTCTCTTTTTCCACACATAGGTGTAGCCATGGTGGTTGACATCATGATGAGGTGATATGTCTTATACAGATGGAAGTATTCCTCTCTAGCTAAGAGGGAGTGTTGATGTTATTTTCAGCCGCATGCCTCTTACTTCCATGCACGATTTTCTCTAAAGGCAATAAATTAAATGTAGCCTATGACTATTTAATTTATATGATCGATATGCAATGTGAAGAGGCATTTCACTTACAAGCAATACATGAATATTAATTATTGTTAATAATCAATTGTGTGGTCATCTTGAAGATTCATCATTTTATAAGGAGGCCCACATGTTGATCTCAAGAGACACATCTCTTTTGGAGGCCGACTTGATGCCTTGAGGAGATGTGTCCTTTCCCTTGGCGAGTATGTATATGAGTGATGATCACTCATTTGATTATCAATTTAGTTAATCATAATTGATATTCAAGAGAAATTCTGCACCTAAGCAGCAAATCATCATTTTGTATTAGTAGATAGATTTCTAGGAGAAACATATTCATTTGTATCTGCATCTAGGAGAGGTGTGATAATTCATTGTATCAATATCGGCATTGTATTGTGCCTGAGTTGTAAGAAAATTTCTTCTCTTATTATGTCAATATATAAGAGATATATTTGTTGGGTTTTTATCCCTCAAGTTGGAGGGTTTTCCTAGGGTATCTTGTTGTGTTCATTTTATTAAGTGCTGCATTTTTTGATTGATTTCAGTTTTAAATATTTGATCATAAAATACTAGCACTTACCAAAGGAATTTTAATAAGAACCCTAATCAAATCAATGTGGAGAGATCACCACCATGTTTCTACATCTTAAAGCAAGAAAATACTTTGATACATACATCTACCCTTTAATTTCATTCTCCTTGTAAATTTTCAACTAAAAAATTTGTTTGTATGTACAAGATGATTTTAGATATCTAAGAATCTGGTTTTGCAGGATGTGATTCCTAATGGTATATAGGTTATTACATTGGGGGATTTGTTCTATCATTCAGTGAATATCTACATCCTCTACAATATCCTTTTGGGTATCATTTTTATATGTTGTGATTTACTCTTTGGTATTTAGCTTGTATATGCATGTAGTGTCATATGGTCACCAAAGTGGGTTCTAAATGTAGCATCATAAATTTTTATCCCTAAAGGTGAAAGAAAAATTTAACGCTTTATTTGGGGCTCACTTTTTTATCCACTTCATAAGTACATTTAAGAAACACTCTTTAGCCTTGACCTTTCCGTTCAACCTAAGAGAACATGTCAATTTTACCCTAAAAGTACCTTTTCAATCATATTTCACCATTTCCTATATAAATATTGATTAAGTAGACCCTAAACTCATAAATTAAACATAAATGTATGAAACTAGATGAACTAGGGTGCCACTGTCCTAGACTAGGTTTTTTTCTTGATAATTTTGATTTTTCATTTTTTTTCGATCTCTAATTTATGAGATGTCTCTTTGAGTCTCAATCATATGTCATGTTACATAAACCTTTAGACACTTTTTGTAAGCCCCACTAAAGGTAGCTCAGGATGGCATTGTTCCACATGTCATCTTCATGGGGATTGCGTCCTAGAGTCTGAAGGTTGGATATAAAAACCCCCGCCGCTTCTCCACATGTCCTAGCCAACTCTTCAAGCACTTAGGCACATGTCTTCCTATTTTTTTTGTTGGTTCACCCTCAGGACCACATTCATCATTTCTATGAAGTGCACTTTTTTCAAGAAAATTAAAAAATATCTTTCGGTTGTGATTTGTCTTTGATTCATCCAACGAGAACGAAACATGTGCCCGTGGGGTCTTTTCAAGTGGTGTCTTCAAGGTAATGGGAAAAGTATATATATACTTCTGCAATACTCTAGGAAAGGTTTCAAAAATTGATAGAAAAAAGACAAAAATATCTAAATCCTTTGTTATGTTTTCTAATTATTGTATTGATATTTATAGATTGTGCCCATTGTTTAGCCTCTTTGTTTCCTAGTCGATATAGGACATGATATTGTGTTATTTTATTGTATTAAGTAGTTATCTGCAATTTTATGACTTCAATAGAAATTTACTATTTGGATCATGTCTCAGACTCCTCTTGATCAGTAGATATATGTTGAAGTTAAACTATGTCATTTGATTAATTGCTTAAGGTTTTTATCTTTGTTTTTATTATTCTCAAATGTAGTAGATTTTGTTTTTGTTATTCTCAAACATAGTAGATTTTTGAATGACCCTCAAACCATATCTAAAAGGAAGGTTTCCTGTGCCTAAGCATTTAAATTCTAGTGCATCACCTTAGATTATTTTTGTTTTATATCTACTTATTTTTCCCTTTCCAAACTCCCAACTATAGGAAGAGTCATCTTCTTTAAAAATCTCAAGGTTACTCAGTTTAGTGCAATTGGTCCCCCCATTAACTGAGTTTCCCATATGGTTGTTTACCTAGTGATTTTAGGCATCAACAATTTTATTTTTTTGGCACGCTCGATGAGACCATATTGAATGTATCCAAATTTGAATATGGTGTATGATTTATAGACTTGTTACTAGATCCAAAATTGCAAATAAACCTAGATTGCTAGTGCCACTGCAAGTAACAATCTGAACAGGAACTTGTACAATAAATGTCCAAACCCCTTCCCTCCATCAGCCATGTTGCCAATAGCTAATATAAATTATGTGGTGTGATATTCTAGAAGCCCTCTCATATCACCAATAGCACCAGCCAATTGGACCCTTATCTTGACTTCTACTTTAAAATCTATACCAGAATTTATAGGAGATGGCTCAAAGACACCATTTCAACATCTCCAAGATGTGGTTGATGTATGCATGGTGCATGGTGTAGTTGATCAGAACGTAGCATTGAGGATACCTATATCCTCTTTCAAAGGAAAGGCCCTCTACTGGTACCATACTCTGGGAGCCAATACTATTAGTACCTAGGATTAGCTTAGAAATCCTTTCTATGAGAGATTTTTGAACAACAAAGATTGGTCCTCGCTATTCTAGTAGTTGGTGACTATCAAGCAAGCCCCTCAAGATGCCATGATCGACTTCAATGCTATGTTCCATATGACTTGGCAAAGGATCCAGACAATGATCTGACCACCTCTTGATTTTTTCGTTCATGTTCTGTTCAACAAAAATTTCCGAAGTCTTTGCAGTTTTATATTTACCATCGCGGCTGTGCCTTATTTTTCTATGCTCACTATCTTCGGAGCCCTTCACATGGCTTCCTCATGAAGCTTTTCAATTTTCCTTCGCTTCACTTTTCGGCAATCTTCGTCTGCGTGCTGCGTGGCTCACACTGGATTTTTTTCTGAGGTGGGCCCACCTCGTTCTCTATTCTGATTGGAGCCCTCCACATGGCTCTCTCTCAAGGTTTTCTGCTGGGTGCCTTTTCAACTTTTTGTCAGACTCCGTCTGAATGACACATGGCATTTCTGTTTCTTCACCAGTTACCTTGGAACTGCCAACGGATCTTTTTGTTTTTTCCGCCGCCACGTGTTCTCCCCTGCTGCTGCATGGTTTTCTGCTTTATGTCGTGGCCTCATTGGCGTGTTGCTGACTGGTCAATATTTACTGTGGCGGCTCGAGATGATCTAAGGCATTGATCACTATGCATGGGTTGCTCTTCTTTGGATGTGTCTCTAGGTGATGGACTGGCTAATATATGGGGTCGTGCTTTCTTTTATTAGGTTGTTGATTAATTTTTAAAAAACTCTCAGGCACTGAGAAGTAAGCCTCTTGTAATAGTTTCTTTCAAATCAAAGACTATGGACTGTGCCAAATAGTTTTGGCCTTTCTGTTTTCAAGCATTGTTAGGATTATTGACCTGTGCTGTTATTTTTATTTTTGTATGAATGCCTGTTCTTCAGTTTTTGTAACCTTTCATAGCTAAAATGAATGTAGACCATGTTTTTCAGACTCTTCTGTGTTAAAATGAAGTTATGCTTGATTACACTATACAAATTAGAGGGTATTTTTGCATGATAAGTGATTTTGAGAAAGTTATCTTAATTAACAACAATTTAGTGATTCGGGCCTTTGCATTTAGCACTGTGCTCTGGTAAAGTTGTCTAAAAGCTTTGGCGCATCGCCTGTAGTGTAAATTTTACATTCCTGCAATCTCCTTTACTTTTTGCTTTACCCATTAAATGAAGAGTCGACTTCGATAAAATCCCAGAGGTTACTTAGCTAGCACATAGTGTCCCCCAATAGCTAAGTTTCCCATAAGGCTACTGCTACATGCAAAATATTGCGTCAACAGTTTTTTTTTTCTGGCACGCCCGGTGGGACCACGAACTAGCATGTTCGCCTGATATTTATAGGTGTGTATGAGCCATCGACTTATGACTAAGTCATAGACTGCAAGAGTCCCTGGCCAGCTTGTTCCACCTTTAGTATTTGTGCACCCGAGGGGTCACCGAGGTAGCCCTTCACCACCTCCGTCTCCTCCTCCAACATCACCTAACCCACCTACATATATGGCTGTTAGAAATTACGTAGCCTGAGACTCTGGTAGTCCTTTAGTAGCACCTGTGCCTCTTGCAATATGGGCCCCTATCCCCATTTCTGCTCTAAAGGCTATTCCTAAATATTCTAGGGATGAATCAAAGACACCAATGGAGCATATACAAGATGTAGCAGACGTATGTCTGGTACATGGTGTATCAAACAAAAATGTGGCCCTCAGATTGTTGGCTGCCTCCTTCCGAGGAAAGGCGCTAAACTGGTACAGGACTTTACAAGCTGGTACTATTGCTACCTGGGATCAACTCAGGACCCCATTTTATGAGCGTTTTTCAAATGCTGGTGACAAATCTTCGCTATACCACCAACTGACAAATATAAAGCGAGCCCCTCATGAAGCTTTTCCTAACTTCAATGCGAGATTTCATTCGACCTGGCAGAGAGTGCCTGTGGGTAGCCGGCCTCCTCCAGATCTAGCATTTATGTTCTACTTAAAGTCAATTAATGCTGATATCTCCATGATGTTACAAGCTCTGGGTGGAGACACTCTTCCTGATGCTTACGCCCTAGCTGTCGCTACAGAAAATAATCTGATCGTTGTAGGGAAGTTGGCATCGAGACCCATTATGCCATTGTTCCCCGAGTGCAACACTACAGAGGCTGAATTTCCCTCTACCAACACTCCTACAACTCCTTCCCAATCAATGTATGTCTATCCCAGAAGTGTTCCAAGCACGGCCCTGATGGCAGCTCCTGTGGTTGCTCCTGTGCCTAATCCTATGGCTGCCGAGATGAACAAGACGAGAGAACAGATGCAGGCTATGACTAATGAACTGACCACTTTGAAGCGACAACAATATAGCTATTAAAAGCCCACGTACCAAAATTACCAAGGTAGAAAACCTCCGTACCAATCAAATCAGTGTTAGGATAGATCACGTGGGAATACTTCGGCTCAACCAAGTAACTAGGTGGTTCTGGTAACCCTGCCTATGCAGACTATTCATCCTAGTTCGAATAAGGAACTGGTAGCAGGACAAAACAATTTAGTTGAAGATGCCAACTCATAGTGTTTTCCTCGCAATGATGCACACATGCCACGAAATTGTCCATGGGGAAATTTGCAACAACAAATCTCAGATCAACATAGCCAGGGCAGCGCATCCGTTTCCGTCAACTCACCATATGCTTCTCAACAAACGGACAATGCAGTTCTCACCATGCAAATGCAGGGGATGTCTATCCAGCAGGAGTTGGACATCGTTCCGGACCAGGCTCTCTTTTCTTGGATGGAAGGAGAAGAGTCAGCATTTTCGAATGACATCCCTATAGGTAAAATACCCCGAGTGCAATCTGACTATAACACACGTTCCAAGCGTAGATTCACCGAAGAGTTCACAACCTTACCTACCAAAGCTAGTTCACAACCGATGCCTAGCCCAGTGGTAGGCCTGTTGCCAATCCCATCATAGATAGAAGCGGCTATTCCTAGTTCTCCAAGACCACTTCCTCTAAAGGAGAAGGTTTCGTTGATCACTCCAGCTGATGCTAAACCACCAGATGTACTAACCACAAGGCCTGTACCGACTGTCAAACTAAAGGAGCAAGCCACTACCACTCACCTAGTACGAGCACAATTCAACGTGGTGGAGCAACTGAAGAATTCATCATCCAATGCTTCTCTATGGGATGTCTTGGCTATTTTAGAGTAGAAGGTGCGGCTACAAAAGGCATTGTCAGTTGAGGAGGATTCTAAGGTCCCTGTTCTATCTGATGGAGAAGGTGTATCCAGGCCCGACTTGGATAAAGTACTAACAATTCAACCGGCAAAGAAGCTCGAGTCCGAAAGGGAAAGTAAGCCTAAACCTAAGCCTTTCTTTCTAACAATAATTATTGGTGACAAGCTGCTGTATAACTATATGATCGACTTTGGTGCTAGCACCACTGTCATGCCAAAGCAAGTAGCTGATGCTTTGGGTCTAAAATATGAGCTTCTGAATAAAAGAGTTATGCAGCTTGATGAGAATAAGGTCGATACTATTGGGATCATCAAGGGATTACCTATGAATTTTTTTTCCTGCCCTAGTATCACTATAAATCAGGATACCATACTCATCGATATCGCTCCTCTGTTCAGGATCTGTCTGTCCCAAGAGTTTACTGCAAACGTAGGAGGATATCTGGTGCTAGACTGGTCACACTTGATTCTGAGGACTAAGCATGGAGCTAAGATGAAACTATTATCGAAAACTCTTCATTTTGAACATGTTGCTGATGAGGCTTTGCTAAATTTTGAAGTAGCACACACTTCAATCTCTCAAGAAGAAAGGTACAATGTGGAATTTCTTGAAGAAGAAGAGGCTACTAGCTCTTGGATAGTAGATGAAGAAGATTTGTTGAAAGAATTTATTGATACAGACCCTTTCGGGAATTACCACTCAACTGGCCTCGGAACTTATGTAATACATGAAGAGGGGCAGATCATACCCAAAATTACTAGAGAATCTAAAGGTGAAGAATCTTTGGAAATATGGACTTTATACTTTGATGGAGCCAGATGTAGAATAGGAGCTAGAGCCAAGATCTATCTCATATCCCCGTCCGACGATAAAACCTTGAGGTCCTACTGTTTCCAGTTTGCATGTTCAAACAATGAGGCTGAATATGAAGGTCTTGTCCATGGTTTAAGCCTTGGGGAACAAATGGGTACTAAATAGATAAGTGTCTTTGGAGATTCGGAGCTAGTGTGTAACCAAATCCATGGGACTTCTGCTGCTAAAAATATCTGTATGCGATCCTATCGACATAGAGTCTGGGATCTGATTGACAACTTTGAAGCATTCAATATCCAGGCTATTCCGAGAGAGATGAATTTTGAAGCTGACAAGATGGAAACTATAGGGGCTTAGTTTTGAGCTGGCCTCTGAATTATTAAGGAATAAGCATACGGTAAGGGTAATCATAAGACCTGCTATTCCTGACAACAATCAAGATTGGAAAGTATTTGATAGCGATGCTCATACTGCATCATTCCTCCAGTCATCTGGGGAATTCGTCGATCAGCTGCAGCCAAAGATCGCCGAAGCTTACGGAGATCAAATCATCTAGTTGAAGTCCAACAAGCTCCCAAGAGGCCTAGTTACCCTGGAAATCCTTTTTGATTTTGATGATGCAACAAGAGACAAGAGAAAGCTAGTGGCGGATAAAGGCGATTACATCGATTTGCATATCAGGGAAGATAGGAAGCTCAAAGTTGGGAAAGAAGTCTCGCAAAAGAATAAAGACAGACTAAAACACTTTTGTGAAGAATATCCAGGTGTAGTAGCTTGGTCATATAATGATCTTAAGGGATATGATCCCAGAATCATTGAGCATACTATTGAGTTGTCTGAAGGGGCGAAGCCAGTTCACCAAAAATAGAGACCTGTGAACCCAAAGATAGAATCTCTCATGTCACAGGAGCTGAACAAATTGATCGCATCTCAAATAGTGTTCTCGATCAAACATAGCACTTGGGTGTCAAACCTGGTGCCAGTCCGGAAGAAAAATGGAGATATATGACTATGTGTGGACTTTCGAGACCTAAATAGAGCATCCTTAAAGGATCATTACCCCCTGCCTTCAATGGAAGTAATCCTGCAAACTGTTGCTAGCTCTGAAATGTTATCAATGCTGGATGGTTTTTCGGGCTATAACCAGATTCAGGTAAAGGAGGAGGACCAATACAAGACAGCGTTCACTACTAAGTGGGGAACTTATGCATATGTTAAAATGCCTTTCGGGCTCTCAAACGCTGGAGCCACTTTTTAGAGAGCTATGGACATTGCTTTTAAAGATTTGATTCATAAGATTATACTCATCTATCTGGATGACTTAATAGTATTCTCAAAATTTGTTGATGATCATTTTCATCATTTAGAGCTTGTTTTCCAAAAATGCCAAGAATTCAGGATCTCCTTGAACTCGAAGAAGTGTGTGTTCGGAGTTCCCCAAGGAAAGTTATTAGGGTATGTTGTCTCCAAAGAAGGCATTTCCATTGATCTAGAAAGAGTGGACGCGATCCGAGAACTCTCGTTGCCCATCAACAAAAAAGGTGTGCAGTCCTTCCTAGGAAAAGTCAATTTTATTAGCCATTTTATTGCGGATTTTGTAGGTATTGTTCACCCTATTACCTTAATGCTCAAGAAAGAACATATTTTCAAATGGACAATGGAAGCCAGAAAAGCTTTTGAGCTTATAAAGGAGGCTATTTCTTTTGCCCCTATGTTGGTCAACTCGGACTTGTCGAAAGATTTTATTATGTATGTTTTTGGTGGTGGAAATAGTATTGCCATAGTACTCATGCATAAAGATGATGAAGATACAAGGGAGTCTCCTGTTGCTTTCTACTCATGAACCCTAAAAGAATACAAAGTAAAGTATAACTTTGTAGAAAAATAGGCCTTCGCCATTGTTAAGGGACTCAAGAAGTTCTGACATTTGATATCATATAATAAGGTGATTGTCTGTGTACCACATCCTAGTGTGCGACAATATATCATGGAGGGAGAAATTACCGAGAAGAGAGCTAATTGGATCACCAAGATCCTAGAATACGACATCGAAGTCAGACCTGTCAAGATCGTAAAGGGAAAAGGACTATGTGAATATATCACTGAAAATAGTGAAATAGCGACAGAGTTGGGAGCCCCGGAGCCTATGCTAATAAACAAAGAGAATTCCCAGAGTAACTGGCTTGATGACAGAATAAATTTTATTCAGACAGGAAGGTATCCAATTGATCTCCCATCTTTTAAAAGACGTTTCTATCGCCTATAGAATAGTAGTTGTGTCCTTTTGGAGAGCATCTTGTTTAAAAGTAATTTTAACGACATCCTGCTAAGATGTGTGGATGAGGAGCAAGCCAAGAAGATTTTTCTGCAAGAACTATGACAATTAAAATTATATGTGTGGGTTATTTTTGGCCGACACTTTTCAATGATGCGTTTTCATTGATTAGGTCTTGTAAGGAATGTCAGTTTTATGTCAGGAAGAGACAAAATGTTGTGATGCCTTTGAGGCCTATAGTGGTAGAAGAACCTTTTTCCCAATGGGGTTTAGATTTCATTGGGATGATTAACCCTATTTCTATAGCTGGACACAAATGGATACTAACAGCAACGAACTATTTACCAGGTGGGCTGAAGCAGTGCCGTTAAAAAATGCGATTGAATTGGAGATTGTTAATTTCTTAGAAGAATTGGTGGCCAGATTCAGCCCACCTAAAACAATTATCTCTGATAATGCTAAGGCTTTTCTTGGCTCAAAATTGAGCCAGTTCTCTCTAAAATACGGAGTGTTCCTGAAAACCTCCTCTAACTACCATCCCCAGGGAAATGGTCTTGTGGAGTCTACTAATAAAAACCTCATCAGGTTGATCAAAATAAGTGGCATAGGAACCTCCGGACAGTGCTCTAGGTAGATCAAATTATGCCCAAGCAAATACTGAAGACTTCCCCTTACGAGATGGTGTATGGGAAGGAGGCATTGCTACCCATCACCATGAAAATTCCTGCCCTACAATTGCTCAAGTCCCTGGAAATTGAAAAAAATGGGGCAATGGAGGTGTGTTTTTCTGAGTTACTCGAGGTACAAGAGAAAAGAGAACACGCCCTAGAATCAATGAATAGCAGCTAGCAGGTGGTAAAGAAATGGTTTGACAAAAGAGCTTCTGATCAAGGGTTGCAATGCGGAGATCTGGTCCTCAAATTCAACGAGCACAGAGCAAAGCCCAGACAACACAACAAATTTGACAGTCTCTGGGAAGGGCCATTCAATATTTATTAGTGTAAACTATTCAACTCTTTCAAGTTGGAAGATATGGAAGGAAATGCCCTGAGTATTCCAGTCAATGGAATACATCTTAAAAAATTCTATTAATTCTGTCTATGAGTTATTTTTGTACATTTGTATATATGTAATTACTCTTCCCAGCTTTATGTTTTGGTTCCTCTTAATGTAAGAAATGAAATACATCAATAATGCAAACAATTAAAAGAAATTTGTAAATGGGCTAGGTGGTAAAAAAAAAAGGACATATATTATATTCATCAGAGTGAAAAATTTTACAATATATTCGGGCCGAAGGCCTTGTGTTAAAATTTACACATGCCCACTATAGTGCGGAGCCTGTAAGCATAGAAAAGAAAAAATTGTGAAAAATCAGCTTCATCCTTGAGATATCAGGGGGAAGAACCAGCGTTCATGGCAGCAGGTGGCGTAGGGTTGGGAAACACCATTCTTTCAAAATATTCGTACCACTAAATACTTTGAAATGGCTCAAGATAGTGCACGTGCATCAGGAAATAGCAGCCTATGCAGGCTCTGGCACGATGCTCCTCATAAGTTTCCAACTCGAACCCGAAAAGGAAAGGCCTAATTGGAACGATGCCTCCATGTAGCTGTTGCAGGCGAATGTTTCGAACCGAGGGAATCCCACGATCAAATTGGGCTACACGCACAATCTACTCCAGACCTCCGAGGTAGCGCTGAGGGAAGACCCGCTTCATCAGCTTTAAAATTTTATGCTTGGAGACGCTGATGTCCAGTAGCGAGGTGACAAAGTGAGAGAAAATATTGGTGTTCACCCGATACTACTCATCATAGTGCACACAATCCTTCCCAAGGACCCACTTGATGGCTTTTACATATAATAGGTTTTTCACACCTGTCATACGCTTTAGGTGCCTGCATGTAATCTTGCCAAGAAAGGCAGCTTGGGTCTTTTTGCAAGTAAGCCTCACTGGTGTTTCCATGTTGTCTGCTTTTCTAAGCTAAGAATGAAAATTGCTAAGGCAGTGGGAACTTATTGAGCTAGAAAAGCTTGTGGATATTGTGATTTGTGATGCTGCACAAAGGGTCTTATTTATAGACTGGTTAAGGTTCGCTAGCCAAAGAAAATCATGATTATGAGTCGGGCCCAAGTGTGTCTCATTGCTTCGATTTTCGGCATTTTAGCGTGTGAGGTGATGGGAAAGTGTAGGTGCAACATGCAACTTGCTCTACTGAGCTGCCACATCAATTCATGGATTAGCCAGGTGTCAATAATAGGAAGCACCACCGTCTCATCCGAATCGGATGAAATTATGGAGAAAAGCTCTATTGGACAATGTGCCCCATGCGAGCATTGATATCAATCGATACAGATAACCTGTAGGGAGGCTCGCAGAGTTGGCTTGGTTCATTTTTCGAGATAAAATATGTCTCCGTCACATATGAAAGATTGTAAATTGAATGTTCGAGCAGTTTGGTTGGTTGGTGATCTTTTCGCACGAATAAACTAGTAACGCATGGTGGCAACTTGAGATAAACAACTGGCATGTACCTTTTCGACCGCCTTTCTTGAGAAATCAAAAAGGCAAGTTATGGCATGCAGAGAAACATACTTATTGAAAAAGTTACCAAGAATTGAACAATTAAGGCATTCGCAAGAAGGAAGAGGTTTTCAAAAAAGCTAAGCCATTTGCCAAATATTTGCAGAAAAACTCTTGCGAATATAAAATGGCCGAAATTGTAGAGGACCCTTCATAGAGCCTAGTCCTAGGAAGTCTAAGCGAGCGAATGAAGAATGCACCCCATGTGCAGCTTTACAACGGGGAGTCCTACGCCACTCCGGGCATACCTGCAAAACCTAGCTAGCGTTCCACTCACCCAGTGAACCAGAAGTTATTAAGTGCTATTCCTCATAGAGACTGGGTAGTGGTCTTGGAAGATTGGGATAACGTCTTCGATCCTGAGTTATCTTCCAACCCTAAGATTCTTAGAGAAGCCGCATGCGAAAGGATGAAGCATATGACAGACCAATTTCACAAACAGTTATGGTTATGTGGGCTCGCACAATACATGGTTCCCTTGGTGCACCCTTGCCCAAAAGTTGTGGTAGCATGCTCAACACATTTCAACCCAAGAATGGGGGTTATTAGTGGCAAAAATTTCAGGGTAGTCATTAACCCTGAGGCTATTCAGGATATGTTGTGCGTCCCACTTCCCTTGGGGAAGGAGGTTGAAAACTTTGAAGTGGAAAGAATGCAGCAAAAGTGGGGAGAGCTCCAGTCGAGGCCACAATTTTATCATTCTGAGCTTCAGTTAATTAGTAGTTCAACATCACCAAAATTCCCTTTTAGTCTGAAGGCTCCAAAAGGTGGGGTCTCTGCCACTGCTTCTATGTTGGCGATGGTGTGCAGTTTGGACTCAGATGACAACGTTTTTCAGTTTCAAATGTCCCTCTGCTTTATGCTGAAAAAGAATCGCGAGTCACCGCTCCTAGATTTTGCAAGGGTTGTCAGTAGTGGAATTTGGCAGCAATTACAAGATTTTGGGGTCGGCTCTAAGTTTAGGTATTTGTCTTACCTGGCTTATTTGATTTTGCACGAGAACGTAGATTACTTTTCAACGTCTATACTCCTGTCTGTTTTTGATGAGGGTGGTTTAAGGAAGCCGATTTTGATATGGACCCCTATCATGTCAAAAACCTTTGATTATTATGCGTTCTCAGATGCATTCATAGCCCCGACTATAAGGGCTTTGGATAAAACTGGCATAAATATGACCGAATGCATATCACCCCGATAGAAGTCCTGGTTGGGGAAGTTAACTCCACCCTGTGACTGGTTCTTTAGTGTGGATTTCACCATGCTCCGCATGCCAGGTTTTTTCTGAGAGCCTTTCCAACTCTCTCGTTTTCTTTTCGATAGAGTGTTGGCCCCAGAGGCAATGAGGTGGCTATGTACCCTTGAAGATGATTACTGGGGAGGAAAGTGCTTAACCTCCCATTTACTATTGCCAATCATGTTCAGACCAATCTCGATGGTTAAAAAGAGGACCTCGAAGATTGACACCTCAGTGATTCTGCTTTCCAAGTTGGGTCACCTCAGGTTGGTATTAATTGATGATACCTGGAATTACAACCCAGACAATAATTTATCGGCAATCGGCATCAGGATCCTACATTTTCCTCGGCCATTCTGGGACCTCTGGCGAAATGTTGAGGAAGGAAATTTAAGCAGATATGTAGGCCTTGAATATTTGCCTATAGTTGATGGTCGACCGCATTGGCTGAATTTTTACCACATAGTGGGGAGGGTCAATCCAAAGCTGAGTATCAACTCCTCCCTGGTCACTCAATTGAAAAAGCTCGGTTGGACGCCCGATAAAATGCAAGCTTTCTAGATATACCAGCAGGAAATTCTGGCAATTGGCAAGATGTATAACGAGGTAACCCTTGATGATAGATTTGATGACATTTGGGAAAATGAACACCCACATGTTGAATTTTCCCTGAACCGATCAACATCTGTGCAGCAATGTAGAAGAGAGGAGGCTGCCGCAGAATCTGAGGAGGAAGTAAATCAGAATCCCCTTACCGTCGCCAGGAGTCCAATGCATGAGAAGAATTCAAGTAAGCAACCTATGCAGGAAGAAGAGCCGCATGCACAAATAGCTCAGCCAACCGCTTCCTCTAAATCAACACAGAGGTGGGTGAGGACGACAAGTGGTAATAAACGGGTCATTCTTGACCTCGATGATTCTCTAGAGGAGAAGCGACAATGAACTAGAGAGGTCGGTATGGAGGAGGAACATTTGAGAAAGGGAGGGATTAAAGCATCTACGACTCCGCATGAGCATCAAGTAACTTTTCCTCCTCTCTCATCTATGTCTCTCACCTCAGTCTACCCCTACTCTTTCATCCACGCCAGTTCTCTCCACCGCTGAATTAGCTAGGGATTCTAGCCCTACTCCTTCTACTTTCCCACTGGTGTCTTCCGCTTTCCAAGATTTGCCAGGAACATAATTTGGTGTAAGTTCTGGGCTCGTTAGCCAACAATTTTTATCTCCGAGGCCCAACCTTGCGGTTGGTGCATCTCCAGTTTTCCCTTACACCTCATTTTCATCCCCTCTGAGTGGTCAATTCATTTTGCCATTCTCCCCAGCTATCATAACATGGCTAAGCAAAACCTCTGATGTATTGGCCACACTATCTTTCCCGCTAGCTGTTCCTCAGGAGTATCCTTTTGCTGGCGGACTAGGTATTCCGGTCCAGGAATATTTCTCGCAGGTCGATGCTAATAAAAGTGCCCACACCAACCTAATCAATAAAAGAAGACTAAAAGATGCAGGCCAGTAGGCATAACCCTTTTTGCAAACTATATTTAACGAAGGCCAGAATTCCTTGATGTTTGCAAAGATCACTCCTAATGTGATCAGGACAGTAGGCAAAATGTAGCCCAGTGACTATTCTGTGAATGCTGTCGGGTTAGGCTTGCAGTAGGCCCACCTACAAGATAAAGTTGAGCTGATGGAGAAGACCCAAAAAATAGTAACCACTAATTTTCTCAAGCTCAGTCGATAGGTGAAGAAGAAGGATGATCAAATTGCGGAGCTCAAAAGTAAGGTCAACATCTGGGTGAATAAGTTCAAAGCCCAGGAGAATGAAATAGGGCGACTTGAGAAGAAGAGGAGTACCTTCGAATGTCAGATCAAGGAGTTGCAAGGTTTGAGCAAAGAGTTTGTTTTGACTCTCAAGTTGCAGGTCAAGCAGAGTCAAGCAAATGAAGAGAAGCTCTGGGCTGAGTCTGATTTACTAAACGTGGGAATGAAATAACTCCGGCTGAACACTACTGCCGAAATTGCTGAAATGAATACCAACTTGGAGTTGGAGGTCCAAAAGACTAAGTGGGCTGAATTGACCCTGGCAGAAAGGGAAAATGAAGTTCTTGCCCTGAAGGAGCATATGTTTGCATTAGACAAGAACTTGGGAGAGGTAGTGGCAGGTTTGAGTAGCAAAGAGGCATAATTGGCTACTATAAGGACCCAATCCCTTGCACCTGGGATGAGCTCATTGGAAATTGCTAAAGAGTTACACACATCATACTAGGACAAGGTGAAGGCTTTATGCCTTACTCTTCAGCCCACCTTAAAATTTATGGCGCAAGCGGCTAGTCTCTGCGGAACAGTGAGCGAATCAATTCAGCGGGTTCATCAGTTAACTTCCGACAAGGTTCTGGAGGCTAGAATTTTATTGGGGAAATTGTATACCGCTTCAGATGAAGCATTGAGTGGCATGGGCATCAATGATCAAACGATGGTGGCTTTGGGCGTGAGTAGCCTCATCTCCATGCATGAAGTCGTTCAACAGGTTGCAGATTGCAGAGCTCGATTAAACCAGGTTACTAGCGACATGCGGGCAAAGTTTTCTCGTTTAACTCAGAAAGGTCTCCCTTCGCCTTTCATTGCAAACCAGGTAGTGGCAGGCATGGAGCATATTGTTGCAATGATCAAAGAGAAGAAGCAAGACCTTACCATTTTCCAGATATTTGATCAAGCTCCAACCATTGAATAAATCGAGGGGATAGTGCATCAATTAGTGCAGTTTTTCTTCCAATTAGAATTGGAAGCGAAAGTGTCAGGCGGATTTCCATTCAAAGCAATTATTGACCTTTGACTAGCTCACGAGCATCTGCGAGCTCTCTCTGCATCGTCAAATGAAGTATGGACCAATCTATAGGCCACCCTCTCGAAGTTGTGAGCATTTTTTATGCTAAACCAAAGTTTCTGGGGATCTCCTTTCCGCGAGCGAAAAGCCCCTATGAGTCGCCAAACTATTCAATAAAAACTGCTGAAGTCTTTGCAGTTTTATATTTACCATCACGACTGCGCCTTATTCTCTATGCTCATTGTTTTTGGAGCCCTCCACGTGGCTTCCTCGTGAAGCTTTTCAATTTTCCTTCGCTTCACTTTTCGGCAATCTTCGTCTGCATGCCGTGTGGCTCACACTTGTTGCTCTTCTGAGGTGGGCTCGCCTCATTCTCTATTCTGATCAGAGCCCTCAATGTGGCTCTCTCTCGATGTTTTCTGCTAGGTGCTTTTTCAACTTTCCGTCGGGCTCCATCTAAACGACACATGGCATTTTTGTTTCTTCACCAGTTACCTTGGAACTGCCGACGGATCTTTTTGTTTTTTTCGTTGTCGCGTGTTCTCCCCTGCTACTACATGGTTTTCCGCTTTATGTCATGGCCTTGCTAGTGTGTTGCTGACTGGTCAATATTTACTATGGCGGTTCAAGATGATCTGAGGCATTGATCACTGCGCGTGGGTTGCTCTTCTTTGGATGTGTCTCCAGGCGGTGGACTGGCCAATATATGGGGCCGTGTTTTCTTTTATTAGGTTGTTGATTAAGTTTTAAAAAAAACTCTCAAGCACTGAGAAGTAAGCCTCTTGTAATAGTTTCTTTCAAATCAAAGACTGCAGACTGTGCCAAATAGTTTCGGCCTTTCTATTTTCAAGTATTGTTAGGATTATTGACCTGTGCTATTATCTTTATTTTTGTATGAATGCCTATTCTTCAGTTTTGGTAACCTTTCATAGCTAAAATGAATGTAGACCATGTTTTTCGGACTATTCTGTGTTAAAATGAAGTTATGCTTGATTACACTATACAAATTAGAGGGTATTTTTGCATTATAAGTGTTTTTGAGAAAGTTATCTTAATTAACAACAATTTAGTGATTCAGACCTTTGCATTCTGCACTGTGCTCTGGTAAAGTTGTCTAAAAGCTTTGGCGCATCGCCTGTAGTGTAAATTTTACATTCCTGCAATCTCCTTTACTTTCTGCTTTACCCATTAAACGAAGAGTCGGCTTCGATAAAATCCTGGAGGTTACTTAGCTAGCGCATAGTGTCCCCCAATAGCTAAGTTTCCCATAAGGCTGCTGCTACATGCAAAATATTGTGTCAACATGTTCTACCTAAAATCTATCAACACTGACATCTCAATGATGATCTAGTTGCTTGGAAGAAATGACTTGTCGAGCATGTATAGTATAGTTGTTACAATGGAGAAAATTTTGATTAAATTTAGAAAGCTACCACCTCGGCCCGTAATGACTATATTCTTAGAATTGTCAACTCTCACCCCAAAGATAGCTTCAACCAGTGTGCTTGCTCCTCCTCAATATACATATGCATATATGAGCACACACTAAAATGCTAATTCTACATCTAATCCTCCAAGGGATGAGATGAAAAATTTCAAGGAGTTACTGTGAATTATCTCAAATGATGTAACTACCATCAAGTGCAATCAGTCCATGCCCCAAAAGCTAGTTTACCAAAATTACCAATGTGGAAGACCTTTCTACCAACAAAACCAGTACCAATGAGGTACATGTACGAGTCTATGGGCTCAATCAAGTAATCATATGGTTTCAATCCCTACTCTGCTACCTAATGTCCCACCAAGTTCAAATAGAGAGTTGTTAATGGGAAAAATAATCGCGTTGATGATGTCAACCCCTAGTACTTCCCCTATAATGAAGCACATATGCCCCAAAATTTCCCATGTGGAAACTTACAATAGAAGGTGGAGGAACAATGCAACCAAGGTGTTGCATCAAGTTCAAGTGGTTATGCATATACGTCTATAAAAATGGAAAATGAAGTGCTTACCACTCAAATGCAAGGGATTTCCTTGGAACAAGAAATAAACATAGCTCACGACCACGTGCTCTTCTCATGGATGGAAGGAGAAGAGGTGGTATTTGAAAATGATGCATCCACATTGGAGACCCCATAAGTACATTCAAATTATAACACTCACTCAAAGAGAAGATTCATGGGTGAACCGGTCACTCTATAGCCTAGAAGCATCCATGACTAATCTCCTAGTCCTTCCACAATTGCTCTACAAGCACAATTGTGCAAGGAGATGGTTATAACAAGGCCTAAAGAGAAGAATTCTCTAACTCCACTGCCATTCAATGTGGTGGAACAATTGAAGAAATCTTTTGCTAATGTATCCCTTTGGGATATCTTAGTTATTTTGAACCAGAAGTTAATCTTTCAAAAATCCCTACAGGAGGATACAAGTACAAAACCGGTAGAGAAACCGCCCCAAGAAAAGGTCATTGATCCATCACCTCAAGCCAAATTCCTTACGAATGATGCAGAGGATTCCTCAAAAAAAGGTAAGGATAAGCCTAAACCAAAACCCTTTTTCTTAACCCTCATTGTGGGTAAAAAATTGTTGCATAATTCTATGATTGACTTTGGTGGTAGCACTACAGTCATGCCCAAACTGTTGATGTTATTAAGTAGCATCAGACTGTTACTTCCAGTTTAGCACGAATTATTGAAGGTAATTCACATTATAGCTTAGCCGCTATTTAAATTGTTAATATTACTTAAAGAGAAGTGACTATATTAAATAATAATAAAATAATATTATTTATATAATATTTTATTGTTGTTAGTAATTAAATTAATTGGGTCGACATGAAGAGACATGATTAATGATTTATTTTTGAGGTTAACCTTGCTTTATGTAGAGACGTGCCGTCTCTATCAATGTGTATATATGAGAGGTCATTCTCATTCCTATGGATGAAGTTTATTTTTTTCATAATTCGCATTTCTAGAAGAAGTTCATACTTGAGTAGTGCATCATCTTGCAACACCATCGAATCAATATATTGCAGCAGTAGGTCTTCATTCTGTTGCAGCAGACTGATTTCAAGGAGAAGCATATTGGTGCTATTATTCATTGTATCAAATTCAGCCAAGTGTTGGGTCTGATTTGTAAGCAGATTTCTGCTATTATTATGAAATATATGAGAGATATATTTGTTGGATTTTTCCCCTCAAGTTGGAGGGTTTTCCCAGGGTATCTTATGTTGTTCATTGTCTCATGTGTTGCATTTTTTGTTTGTTTTCATATCTGTTAATAAAAAATAACATGGTATGAGAGCAAGCTTAGTAAAAATCTAAACAAATATGGCAGAATGCATACTAGAAGAATCAAGTCGAATTAAGAATGAAGAATAATTGATTTGGCTTCAGTATTCTCCTCTGCATTCTAGAAGAGTCAATTTTAATTCTTCAAGTCGCTGCATCAGGAAACAAGCCTTTCATCAGGTTGTGGTGACATCATATGTATTGGCAAGGAATGGAATTAGTTTGTTTGTTTGATGCCATTATCCTAACATCAAGGTTCTTGTAAGACAAGGGAAGGGAAGCACTTAATCACATTTAGAAGGAGTCAACTATCTATTGATAGTCTCAGGTGAAATCAAGGCACAGATAGAGATGAAAATATGTGAATATTATGGGAGTCTCGGTAGCTTGGAGAAAACCGCAGTCTCAACATATTCATGAATATTACGAGAGTTTATGGCTATGGTGGAATTTTCATTGTTGAAGCATTCGTGTTTGGGAGTATACATGTATTATGAAAGACCACTGGTAGAGACAAACAACCTCTTTATTATTCTTGAGTCATCATTATTGGAGTACATGTATTCTGCAATCAAACTCACACATAAGCATGGGCATGTTATGGGTAGCTAGATGTTACTAGTTTCATGTTGAGTTGGAGGAAATTCAAGATTAAGAAATTTTCAAGACAAAGACAAAGTCTCTTCAAAATTCATGGGAAGTTGAGACTCCTTCCCTAATTACGGGAGAATTAAGATTGCACGGGAATAATCATTGATTGCAAATGGGAATTTTTGTCATGAATACTATTTGTCGAGCAGAATATTTTTACCGTCTTAGGATATCTTAGCTCTGACTTGGCTTATTCCCTGTGACATGATAAATTCATTCATTATGATATTCAATCTATGATCCACCAAGGATAGGAATGGCGATGGTGATGTCACTAAGAACTCATTGTAGTCTTCTAGCTTGCAAGCGATGATCTTATCCACCACTATCACAAGTTGTTGGGTGTCACTAGTGGTTTGTTCCCCTCAGATTTCAAGTTGTGTGAGTTGCGGGTGTTGGCTATTATGGAAGCGTGATGAACTTGAAATACTACGGATGAAACTAGTGTTGAATGAGAGTTTTTTCATAGTCTAGTAATAGCGCTTCCAAGATTGATGGTGAAGTTGTCACAGATCTGTGATCTTTGAAATTTTGAAGTTGTCTCCTTGTGGGTGTTGGCCAAAGCCTATGGCTTTTCCTAGTTGATGGACATAATTGCCTCCTTTCGATGTGTACATGTATGCTAGGGATGGTCGAGTTGATTACTATGAATGTCCACTTTACATGAAGAGCTAAGTTTTCCATGCTTAATGATCATGAATTCTTATATAGTTATTAATTCATGCAATAGTGAATCTTGCATTGGTATTTCACTTTGAGATAGTTCTTTGAACTATTAGTAATCTCTCTTAATGCTTCCAAGACAGACCAAGGAGCAAGAGGGTGATGATATATTTCTGAATTCATTGCCTAAAGCTAGTGAATTAAGTTGGTGGCTGAAGACATCTCTTGAAAAGGAAGAATCTATTCAAGTTGTCATTGTGACCAATTTAACCTTCAGAGGGAGTTCTATGACTCACTGAGAATAAGTAAGGGTTGTAGTGTTGCAAGGCCTGATATTAAATCCTTGAAGATCCTATTCATTAGTTGAGATCAAAACAATCAACCTGGATTTAACATTGGTAGCTCCACAAACCTATTCAAAATAGAGTGATCTAGGATGAGGTCGAGGAGCTCAATCTTGAACTCTTTACAGTTTCAGAAATCTTGCAAGAAATCTTGGACATTCAGGTTAGGAGGTTGATGCAAGTCCTTAAAGATGCAAAGAGATCCTACTCAACCTAAATAAGATGGTTGTGTTGTTGATCATAAGAGTACAGCATGTGTGACAACTCAAGAAGTAGTGTGGCTTCAGAAGCTCATTGCGGGATTGTTTGGACAATCATTGGAGATGAATGTCATCCATTGTGTTAATAAAATATTTGATAATCTTTCTATCTTTCCAAGTGTTTCATGAAAAAAATAATCATACCACTATTCAGAGATATAGTATTAAGGAAAGCTATACAATTGAGGTATATCAACACTAATGAGCAGACGGCGAACATTCTCACCAAGCCTCTTTCCAGGATAAAGTTTATGTACTTTTGAGATAAGCTTGGTATGGTGGAGAATACAACCTTAACTAAGAAGGATTCTCAACATAAATGATCCTCTTTAATGATTTCTTCTCTGTAAGAGAAGTTCGAGGTGAAATCCCTTGTTAATGAGTTCTTCTCTGTGAGAGAAGTTCAAGGTGAAATCCCTTGTTAATGCATTCTTCTCTATAAGAGAAGTTTAAGGTGAGAGCCCTTGTTCCACCCTTTGGGAGAGCCACAGTGGATGTCATGTGTGTGACTCCATGACAAAATCATGTGAGAGAGTCTGTGATGATTTCCTTGTACTTGTGTTTCACCCTCTAGGAGAGCCATGGTGAAAGTCATGTTGAGGTGAAAACATCATGCAAGTGATAAAAAATTATACATACCATACATGGTTGTAGCCATTATGGTTGATATCATGATGAGATGATATCTAATATCATGATTAGGTGATATGCTCTTTTACATATGAATGTATTAGTGATGATTTTCATCATGATGAGTTGATACATCTTATTCAACTGGAAGTATCCTCCCTAGCTGAGAGGGGGTGTTGATGTTATTAAGTAGTGTCAGGCTGTTACTTCCAATTTAGCATGACTTATTGAAGGCAATTCAAATTATAGTCTAACGGCTATTTGAATTGTTAATATTACTTAAAGAGAAGTGACTATATTAAATAATAATAAAATAATATTATTTATATAATATTTTATTATTGTCAATAATTAAATTAATTGGGCCAACTTGAAGAGACATGATTTATTTTTTAGGCCGACCTTGCTTTATGGAGAGATGTGTCCTCTCTATCAATGTGTATATATGAGAGGTCATTCTCATTCCTATGGATGAAGTTTATTTTCATCATAATTCGCATTTCTAGAAGAAGTTCATAATTGAGCAGCGCATCATCTTGCAGCAACAACGAATCATCATCTTGCAACAATAGGTCTTCATTGTATCAAATTTAGCCATGTGTTGGGCCTGAGTTGTAAGCAAATTTCTGCTATTATTATGAAATATATGAGAGATATATTTGTTGGGTTTTTTCCCTTAGGTTGGAGGGTTTTCTCAGGGTATCTTGTGTTGTTCATTGTCTAATGTGTTGCATTTTTTTTGGCTTTCATATTTCTTAATAAAAACTAACACAAATAAATAGTTGAAGCTTTAGGACTTAGGTATGAACCTTTAAACAAAGGGGTTATGTAATTGGATGGAAATAAGGTTGATAATGTAGGTGTCATTAAGGACCTTCCACTAACTCTATTTTCTTTCCCTAGCATCACGGTTAAACTGAATACTATGATCATCGATGTACCTCCCAGGTTCGGTCTTTGCTTGTCCCAAAAATTTATTGCCAAGATGGGTGGATACCTTTCCTTAGATTGGTCACACCTAATTGTTATAACTAAGCATGGGGCCAAGATGAATTTTTTTTCTGAACCATTGCATTTGAAACAAGTAACAAATGAAGAAATGATAAATTTTGGGGTTGCACATACCTTTATCACCAAAGAGGAAACCTATTGCATCAAGTTAATTAAGGATGAAAGACAAACTAAAGATTGGACTGATGATGAAGAAGTCCTCCTAGGTAAATTTGTTCACATTGATCCCTTTGAAAATTATCATGCAACCAAATTTGGGACTCATGTGATCTACGATGAGGATCAAGTAATTCCAAATGTTTTGAAAGGTCCCCAATGTAATCACACCTCAAAGTTGTGGACATTGCAGTTTGATGGAGCAAGGTGCAAAGTTGGTGTAGGTGTTAGGATATGTTTTACGTCTCCATTCAATGAAGAGACTCTTAGGACTTTTCAATTTTAATTTTCTTGTTTAAACAATGAAGTGGAATATGAAGGCCCTATACAAGGTTTAAGCCTTGCGGAGCAGATGGGTGTAGAATAGATAATGGTGTTTAGAGATTTTGAGTTGATGGTTAATCAACTCTAATGTATCTCTATGGAAAATAATGTTCACATGCGGTCTTATAGACATAAGGTTTGGAACCTCATTGAAGGTATTGAAGCTTTCAATCTTTAGGTAGTGCCTAGAGATTATAACATGACTACATATTGCATGGCGACAATATGATCCCAATTTGACCCCGCTTCCAATTTGATTGGGGACATACACTTTGTGTGAATGATTTTTTGACCCTCAATCCCCAATAATGACCTGAGTTAAAAAGTGTTCAAAAGCAATTCTCACATTTCCTCATTCATCCAACATTCAAGGGAATTTTTTGATCAGCTCCAACCAGAAATTGAAGAATCATATGAAGGGAAAATTATTCGGTTGAGGTCCAAAAAGCTTCTGAAAAGCTTGGTCACTCTCAAAAACCTATTCTATTCTGATGATGCAAGAAATGACAAGAGGAATTTTATATCGAACAAAAGCAATTACACCGACCTTCATGTTAGACATGGAAGAGAACTAAAGGTTGGGAAAGAAGTTCCACAACATGACAAGGATATGCTCATGCACTTTTATGAAAAGTATAAAGGAGTAGTGGCTTGGTCATACAATGACTCAAGTGGTATAATCTTGGAATCGTTCAACATACTATAGAGGAAATGAAAGATGTGAAGCCTATCCACCAAAAGAAAAGGCTTATGAACCAAAATATTGAGTCGCTTATGGCGTAAGAACTGAGGAAATTGATCCAATCCTAGATAATTTTTATGATCAAACAAATCACTTGGGTGTCTAACCTGCTTCTAGTCTGAAAGAAGAATGGATACATCCACCTCTATGTTGATTTTTTGGATTTCAATCAGGAATCCTTGAAGGACCACTACCCCTTGCCCTCTATGGATTCTATCTTACAAACGGTGGCTAGCTTGGAGATGTTTTCTCTACTAGATGGTTTCTCTCATTACAATCAAATCTAAGTCAAAGAAGAAGTCTAACACAAAATGAAATTCACTACCAAGTGGGGAACGTTCACCTATACAAAAATGTTTTTTGGCCTCTCAAATGCAGGAGCTACCTTTCAGCGAGCAATGGATATTGCCTTTAGAGAGTTGGCCAATAAAATCATCTTGATTTACTTGGATGATCTTAAAATATTCTATAAATCAAAATATGACCATTTTGATCATCTTGAAATGGTTTTTCAGAAATTCCAAGAACTTAGAGTATCCCTGAACCCAAAAAAATGTGTCTACGAAGTGCCTCAGGGAAAATTGTTGGGACATGTAGTGTCAAAAGATGGTAAACTCAGAATTATCAAATATTGGGCTATCGATCCATATTGGTTGAAGGCAATCAAAGAAAACTTATAATGAACAAAAAGAGAGTTCAATCCTTTCTAGAAAAGGTAAATTTTGTAAGAAAATTCATTTTGGATTTTGCAGGATTAATTAGGCCAATCACCTTGATGCTCAAGAAGGAGCAACCATTCAAATAGACAAAAGAAGCCAAAGAGGCCTTTGAGAAAGTCAAAGAGGCTATTGTTTCAGCCCCTATACTGGTAAATTGAGACTTATCAAAGGATTTCATAATGCATGTGTTTAGTAATCGATCAAGTATCACTACTATTCTAACTCAAAAGGATATTGAAGGGAAAGTAGAACACCCAATAGCTTTTCACTCTCTAACCTTAAAATATTATGAGATGAAATACAATTTCGTTGAGAGACAAGCATTTTCCATTGTCAAAGGCCTTAAAAAATTATGACACCTTATATCTTGCAGTAAGGTGGTCATATTTGTAGTGCATTCTAGTGTGCATGAGTGCATAATGGAAGGAGAAATCATAGAAAAAGGGTCAACTAGATAAAAAAAGATCCTCGAATAAGAAATCGATGTCAAGCCCACAAAAACTATGTGAGGAAGAGGGTTATGTGAGTACCTGGCATAGGATAGCGAAGTACCAATGGAAGAGGAGGAACTCAAACTAATTTTTCTAAATCAACTAGAGTCCAAAGGTTGTTGGGTAGCAGACAAAATGAGATTCATTTAGACTAGGAAATATCTGTTGAACCTCCCTCCTCAGAAGGGGAGATTTTATAGATTTTAGAATAGCAATTATGTGTTGATTGAAGGAGTTATTTTCAAAAGGAACTTCAATGGTATTCTTCTATGGTGTGTGGATTGAGAATAGTCACAAAAATTTATTAAGTTAGTTCCATTGTAGTCCAATAGGTAGACATTTCTCTGCAAAAACCATTGCCACTAAAATCATGTGTGTGGGATATTTTTGGCCTGGACTATTCAAAGACTCATATGATTTGGTCAAATCCTCAAAGAATTCCAATTCTTTGTGGGAAGAAGAAAAAATTCAGCTACACTGCTAAACTAGATAGTGGTTGAAGAGCCCTTTGCACAATGGGGCCTTGATTTTATTGGAATGATTAATCCCACTTCCAGTGCCAGACATAAATGGATTCTCATGGCCATAGATTATTTTACCAGGTGGACTAAAGCCATTCCTTTGAAGAATTCAATTGAAGCAAAAATTATAAATTTCCTAGAAGAGCTATTAAAGAGGTTTGGCCCACCCAAGACCATCATCTTCGACAATGCAAAATCCTTCCTGGGTATGAAGGTATATCAATTCACACTCAATCATGGAATATTCTTAAAAAACTCTTCGAACTATTATCTGCAAGAAAATGGCCTAGTTGTGTCGACTAATAAAATTTGGTTGACTCATCAAAAGGGTTGGGTTGGAGCATCAAAGAGAATGGCATTTGAATCTCAGAGCAACATTATGGGTAGACCGCATAACCCCCAAGCAGGTCTTGAAGACTTTTCCATATTAGCTAGTATATGGGAAGGAGGCACTATTGCCTATTTCCATGGAGATTCTTGTGTTATAGTTGTTAAATTCTCTATAAGTAGAACAAAACAAAGTTATGGAGGATTGGTTAGCTGAACTATTACAAGTCCAAGAAAAAGGAGGAAAATCCCTAATGGCCATGAATGACCATCAACATGTGGTTAAGAATTGGTTTGACAAGAAGACCTCTGACCATGGTCTTAAGCATGAAGATTTGGTACTCAAATTCAGTGAGAGGGCCGAAAAACCTGGACAACATGGTAAATTTTATAGTATGTGGGAAGCACCCTTCTGCATAATTGAATGTAAGCAACACAACGCATTCAAACTAGAAAACATGGAAAAAGATGCATTAGCAATTCCTGTCAGCGGAATTCACTTAAAATTGTTCAATTAGATTTATTAACTGTTTGGCATATGTAAATATGTGAATATGTAATTATTTCCTTTTTGTGTCTTGATCAGTTGAGATTTCAAGTGGAACCCATGAAGCAATAGAAAGAAAGAGAGAGCAATGGAGACAAAAGTCTAACAAAGGTTTATATATTCATTATTTATGATATTATGTACTCCAAAATTTACAATCCAAAATGGCTTTTGAGCCAATCTTTTCAAGTATATATTATAAACTTTTGAAATATATATATACAAAAATAAAGGAGGAAAATTTTCATTCATTCAGAAGGAGCTTCATCATCAGTAGCATCAACTACAATGGTAGAAGGTGGTGGGTACACTAGGTTCCCACCCTCTGGTGGTGTTCATCAATACTCATCTTGTGGAATCCATTTAGAAATAGTACCCATGGCACCACTGCATCCTCCTTGACATGTCAATGTAGGTCACTAGTCATTGGAAGCCCAAGGCCATACATGAAATTTGTCGCAACTTCCCCAAGCCCACCGAGATAACGCTTGGAAAAACCTACTTGGGTAAGCTACAATATCATCTCCTTTAGCAACTGAATGTCGAGCAAAGAGGCAACGAAGTGAGATCAGACATTAGTATTAACTCTATACTTGTCTTCATATTCTAGGAAATCCCTACCCAACACCCACTTTATTGCAATAATGGCCAAAGAATACTTGTTATTTTTCATTCACTTTAAACGCTTACTAGAAATATCTCCTAGAAAATCTACATGAGACTTATTGCTAGTGAGCCTAATGGGATTATCCATTACTGTTATCGAGAAGCCCAATTACCAAGTATGAATTATGTGGTTATCACTAGTTCTATTTATGGAGGTAGATGGGGTAGAATGTTTGATAAGAATAATGATTGATCAAGTTGTAAACTCAAGGAAAATCCACCAGAGTTACAAGCTCAGTGTTCTCACTAGGTTGTATTTGTTGTGTACAATAAGCATGAGGTTGATCGAGATCACTCAAAATTCACATCCAAAGAATTGTTGCTAATGAATTTAAGTAAGGTAATCAATTGACTAAAAATTGTAGCAGGTGCAAGTGGCAATCTCCATGGTCAAGAACCAGGTGTCTGGCTATAAACGTTTCTTAGTTTCTAGGAATCATTTCAAATCTCTTGGTGTAATAATTAGACCTTTTATTTGAATCATTTGGCTAAGTTTATTAAGTACAAAAGCATGCAAAAAAATTCATGTCTCTGTTTATTCCTAGCTCAATTTCCCAAAATATGGTTTCATAGTACATAGTGGCTAAATCATCATTATGAATTTGTCTTTTCAAGAGATAATATTTTTTTTGTATGAATGGATGAGTTGGTGATTGCATGCCAAATTTGTTGCTAAAAGCAACCATTGTTTCTAACGTCAATTTTAGAAAAATAAACGTGCATGCAAAGGAAAAGCACTGAGAGTAAAAATAAGTACACAACTTGTTGAGAAAAACACAAGTGTGATGTGAGAAGAATCGAAACAACCAGGTTCAGAGAAATACTTTTTAATGATGCACTGTGCTTGAATGAGTCAAACCCAAACAAAGAATAGGAGTCCATCTGAATTTGAGTTTAGTACAAGCTTTATATTGGTGATTTTGTTTAGGTTCCATTCATCCAATACAGGTGTGTTTCGAAGAAGGGTAATTTTGAAAAGCAAGGAAAGGACACTATTGAGTCAAAGCATTAGAAAACTAGCATAGAATCCTTGAACAATAGAACAAGAAGGTCTAGTTGTAAGCTTGTCTAACGCCATGAAGATGACGTCATGGGTAAATTTTTTCAGTGATGTCGCTTACGCCGCAACAAAGATACTACCGAATCCAAGATGGCCCTATACACGGTCAATAGAAAAGATAACCCATAGAAACACAATCCAGTGGAACAATATTTATGAACCTAACCTCAAAATAAAACCTAAGAATCTTAGGGAAGTGACCTATGAAAGAATGAAAAAGGCTAGAGAGGAAGGGAACAAAGACTCTCTGGTATATAGGCTATGGTTCTATTGTCTCCCACAACATATGGTCCCCTTGGTGCACCATTTCTCGGAACTGATTCATTAGTGCATGAAGAATTTCAACTCGGATACGAGTGTCATTGCTAGCTAGCAACTAAGGGTAGTAATCAACATGGATGTTATTAGGGATATGTTGTGTATCCCCACTTTATAATTTTTGATCATGTTCAATGCCTTCAACCAAGACTTGCAGGATGTATTTTCGATGGTGTCTTCATTTGTGGCATGAATAGTGCCTAGGATGTTTATTAATTTAAAATGCGTTTAAATTTTTAGTTAAGGAAAATAACATTCCCTATTCAGGTATGACTTCATAGAGATAATTTTTAAGGAGATGCTTGAATAATTCAGGGAATATCAAACATAGACTAAGTTCATCTCTTCTTTTCTTGCTCATATATTCTTACACCAAAACCTTGATTTGTTTTGAAGACATACGAGTTTATCTTTCCTTGATGAAAGTGGGGCTCATAGACTAGTTTTTGTGTGGACCCCTCTCCTTTCCGTAACATATGACTATTATGCATTTTTTGAGTTCTTCCTATTTCCAATATTGCAAGATTTTGATGTGGACGGAGAGGTTGAGTGTTATCATTTTTCTACTCACCAGGTGGCATGGATGTGAATTTTTGCATCATCCCTGTGATTGGTTCCTCGGTGAGGATTTTTCATTTTTCTAGTTGTATGGTTTCACTGAGGAGCCCTTCCAGTTGTCATTATGTGTCACTAATAGGGTGTTGGCTATTGAGGTATTTAGGTGGCTAGCTCTTACTAATAAAATGTTTTGTGGAGGAAAGAATAAGAAGGGCTTCTTCAAATGCCCCTTAATCTTTGGCATAGTTATAATGCAAAGAAAGTAGACACATGGTCTGTATTAGCAAATCTTTCTCATTTGGGCCTAGTGTTGATTGAGGATAAATGGGATGACAATCTTGACAATGATTTGGCAGACATAAAAGTTAAAGTGAAACACAACCCCTGACCCTACTAGGAGGAACTTTGAAATACGAAGTCAGAGCACATGAATGTACTGGTAGATCTGGTCTATATTCCCATTGAAGACCAGAGGCAACCATGGCATTCCTTCTATTTCCCTTCGGCCAAGGCCAGCAACAAGTGCAAGATATTTCCCTTCTCTACAAGAGAGTGGGTGGATTTTACTTTGCTACACACTTTGCCACCATTTGTCCAAGCCCAATCTGCATCCGTTGTTGCAAACCCTTTTTCTTCCATTGTGTCATCCCCTGCTCAATCTGCTCAACAAATGGTAACTTCTGAATCCCCAATACTGTCATTATTTCCTATAAGCCCTTCCACTACTCCTAGGACTAGAACCTAGTATAATATTCCCCCTTTCTCCCCATTGACAGTGACTCTTCCAAAGAAAACTTCATCTGAGTCTTCCATGGTCTCATTGCATGGTTTGAGCAAGGAAGTGCATGGGACCTTCGAGAAAATTATGTGGTCCATTTTTGAGAGGGTTCCCAAGGCCGAGCAATTGTTGGGAAAAATGTACAAGGTAACAAATGTAGATTGACAAGAGCAGGGATTGTGGACCCAATGTTAGTTGCCAAGAAGGAAAAATATTTCATCTATTACCATGTGTCGACCCTCCAGGACAAGATTTGTTTAGTGTCCCTAAGTCTCACGATGAATAATCTTCATGTGCAATTTTCGCACTTAACTCGGTTGAGTTTTCCTTCTCCATTCCTCTCTGATAATTCGATAGTGAAATGCTTCTGATAGTCACCAAAATTTGTGGATTAATTAATCCACAAAGCTCCCTTCGAGTTATTTTGTATTTGTGAATACAAAATTCACATGCTCCCTTAGGTTAATTCTATTTTGCCTAAGTACCAGCCATGCCCTCCTCTAAAGAAAAAGAAACATTGGGCACCTTTCACAAAGTCTCATTACGAATGCTTCCACTTGTCAACCAAGTGCTCCTCACAAGGTTTCATCCTCTCGCTTTTCAAAAGCTTGCACCATGCTTCCACATGTCATTAATTCACAATCTTGTGTGCCCCTTTGCATTGCTCTCCTTTTGTGCTTCGATCGGCTACCATGTAGGATCTGTCAACGCACATTCCTTGGTGGACCCCACCTTCAATGCAGTATGTTCAAAGATCTCCGCGTGTCTTCACATCATAGGATTTTCATCACTTAAGGGGATGAACAAGAATAAACCCCGATTAGTTTCCACGTGATCTTCTAAAAATTTCCTTGCAAAGGGAAACTAAGCAGGTGACAACCTATCACCAGTTACCCTATTTTGTAACTACCGCCATGATTGAATTTCACATGTCAGCACTCTGATCTATTTGGACCACTTCCATCATTCACAGGGGATGCATCTGGCTCTAGGGTGTCCTCATTCATGGCTCGAATCTTTTCGATTGCAATGAAAAATGGGAAATCATTGCTAAATGCATCATTTCTCATGATCGGAGGATCTTTTCTTCTATTGGCTCACTGATTTGGGTTTCATTATAAATAATGGTTCTTCCATCGAAGTAGGGGTTCAAATTTTTGAGAAGAAAATATTGGTAGAAGAACCAGGCCTTTACCACTTTTTACATTATTGTAAAGACTTGCAGACTGTGCCATTGTTCGACCTTTCTATTCTCTTGAAGATTTTGATAAAGTTTTACTATGTCGTTGTGGTCCTAAATGTTTCATTTGTAGAAATTCTATAATTTGAATGCAAATTTTTTGGTTTAGATCATGTCTTTGACTCCGTTTGTAATAAATGTGCATAAATATTATTTTGTCATTAAAGTGAATCATTTAGATTTTAACTTATTTTCCTTTCATTTTGAACATAGAAGATTATTGAAGAGGCCCTTAGATCACATCTACAAGATAGGTCTATCATGCTTTACATCTAAGTCTCGGTGCATTTCCCTAGTTAGATACTTTTATTTTTTATACCTGCTTCCTTTTCCCATTCAAAAGCTTAGTTATAGAAGAGTGGACTCCTTTACAATCTGGAGGTCACTCAGTTTAGCGCAATAAGTCCCCCCTTTAACTGATTTTCCTACAAAAGGTTGTTACCTTGCCAATTTTTGGCATCAACAACTTCTTTTTTCCTAGCACACCCGATGGGAGACTTTCTTAGATATACCAAACAAAAAGGGTGTAAAAGTCATCGACCTATCACTAGGTGACAAACTGCAAAAAATACTAACTTGCTAGTGCCTCCACCAATAACAATCATACTCGAACTCACCTGAGTAGAGTTTTCGGATCCCAGCCATAATGTTGATCATAAACTAAAATTTTGTGGCCTAGGACATCAGAAGTCCCCTTGTCGCCCCATTTACACCTACCGTATTGGACCCTATCTCAGTCTCTGATCTCAAAGTTATTCCAAAGTTCATTGGAGATAGCTCAAGAACACCATTTGAACATTTTCAATATGCTACGAACATGTTTCTAGTGCATAGAGTCATAGATCAGAACATAGCGTTGAGACTACTTGTTGCTTCTTTGCAAGGAAAATCACTAGATTGGTATCATAGTCTACCAGCTAATACTATCGGTACCTGGGATGAGCTCGAGGATCCATTTTATGAGAGATTTTATAATGATGGAGATAGGTCTTCGCTATATCATTGTCTATCAACTATCAAGCGAGCCCCATCTGAATCCATGACTGATTTCAACACCTGATTCCATACAACTTGGTAGAGAATCCATAATTCTATCTGACCACTGACCAAGGTAGCATTTATGTTCACCTAAAATCCATCAGTGTCAACATCTCCAAGATGATCCAGTCACTCAGTGGAGCTACATTACCAGATGCATACAACATAGCAATAAAGGAAGAGAACAACCTAATTAATGTTGGGAAGTTACCACCTCGACCCATTATGCTGATATTCCCCGAAATATTGATTTCAACTCAAGAGATGCCATCTACCAGCACACCCATGCCTCCTCCATCTATGTATACATATCCAAGTGCACCAAAAAAGGTTGCTTCTACCTCCAGTGCTTCAAAGGATGAAATGAGTGACATAAAGGAGATGTTACAAAACTTGACAAATGAAGTAACCACTATCAAGCGTAACCAAGTTTCCCCTCCAAGACCATCCTACCAAGGCTATCATGGTGGAAGGCCCTCCTACCAATAGAACCAATACCAAGGAGCCGCACCTACAAATACATCGACTTAGACAAATAACCAAATGGTGCCAGTATCGACTCCATTGGGAGCCGCTCAAACTAGTACAAGCAGAGAGCTGACTACAGGACAAAACAATCTCATTGAAGACTTAAATATTTGTTGTTATCCCTATGACGATGCTCATATGCCTCAAAATTTTCCACGTGGCAGTTTCCAATAGAAATTTGTGAAGCAACGCAGCCAAGGAGTGGTGACAAATTCAGGATATCCATACGACTCTCACCAAATGGAGAATGGAGTTCTCACTGCACAGATATAGGGAATGCCCTCAAAGAAAGAAAATGACATGGCTTCTAACCATGCTCTCTTCTTATTCATGGAAGGAGAGGAAGTAGTTTTCACTTATGAAGCATCTACATCAGTGACCCTGCAAGTGCAGTTTGACTACAACACTCGATCAAAGAATAGATTCATAGGAAAAAAAATCACTCCGCAGACTAGAAATGTCTCAGACTAGCCCCCTGGCCCTTCTACAATTTCTCCATAGCCGTAGTTGCACAAATAAATTGTGATCACCAAACCCAAGGAGTAGAAACCTCCAAATCCACCACCCTTCAACATGGTGGAACAATAGAAGAAATATTTCGCTAATGTATTCGTTTATGTTGGTTTTTGATTTTTTCCATTGTCAAATGAAATAAATGACAACCCATTATGGAAAATATGATTGATATTATTGAATAACATTTATAGAAAGCATAAACCATGTGGAATATGTTATGAGGTTGGAAAAGGCAACGTGGGTTTTGCGATGAAATGATATATTTTGAAAACCACATAAAACCCAGAATGTCACCATTGTTCACATTCTTATTCAGAATGAAAAAAAAGCACAAAGAGTGGCATTTGAAATCATAATTTGTAAATAGAAAAATGTCCAGATGAGATCCCATTTTTGTCGCCATTTTATTCACTCTCGTTTTGGGAAACACCATTTCTCATAAAACTTCGACTATTCTAAAACCCTTTAGAAGTAACAAACCAATTGGTTACTTACCCCTAACCTCAATTTGGTATATTTTTTTATTGTCTAGAGAACCTTTTGATAGTTAGATAGTAAGAATGTAATGAAATTGGAAAATAGTAGGGATTATGAAACCTGCAAGGCACAGTGTTATAGATTATTTGCAGTGTTGGAAAACACACTATCTCATGGCAGTTAACTCCTACCTACCTTTCTTGGATGTTTGGTCTTGTTCGTCGTTACAGTCCACTTTGGTACAGTCGAAATGTCATTTCACTTTCTTTATCTGAGTGGAAAAAAATGCCCCGATGAAAAAGAAGGTCAGATGGAAAAATTGCATCGATGGAAAGACTTGATGGTCAGATGTTGACTCAAACATGTCGTAGCCTATCCCGTTGCTAGGAAAATGTGTCCACGCTGGTGGGTTTTTAAAATCATATTTTGGAATGGACAAAAACTCAAAAAAATGTGTCATTTGAAACCATTATTTGCAAATATCAAAATGAGGTGTCAATAATGTAATCAAATTGGGAAACAATAGGTATTATGAAACCTGCAAGGCACACTATTGTTATATATTGTTTGTAGTGTTGGAAAACACACTATCCCATTTTAGTTAGTTTGATATGAAGATTTTTATTTCGTTATGCTCCAAGATTTATTGAATTCTACTTTCAAATTTTTGAACAACTCTTTGCTACAGTCCAAATGTCATTTCACTTTCTTTATGTGATTGGAACAAATAAAATGCTTGCATTATTTTTAGTGTTGGAAAATATACTATCTCCTCTTAGTTGGCGGGAAAACCGGTCTGATAGCATCGTTAAATCCTACCTATCATTTCCTGGACATTTGTTGATGTCTACTAGTTTTGTCACTTTGATCCCTTGTTTGGTGGGCTCCGTACTATGACATCTCGTCATGTTATGTATGTTACCATGTATGTCATTATGTATGTTTTCATGTATTTTTGTATGTACATAGGTCACTTTTTTCTAGGAGTTAGCCGGCTCCAAAAAGCTAAATCGTAGACAAAAGGAACCTATGTATGTAACATGAGATCAAAAAGGAATTTCACTTTCCTCATCTGATTTGACCAAATAAATGCTCACATTATTTGCAGTATTGGAAAACACACTGTCTCCATATAAGTTGTTAAGAAACAAGCAACCCATATAGTGTTGTAAAACCCTCTTGAATCAGATAAGGAAAGTGAAATGCCATTTTGATCTCATGTTGCATACATAGGTTCTTTTTATCTATGAGTTAGCTTTCTCCAATAGAATGGTGGAGTTAACGTCCAACCATTAAATTTTTCCATCCGTGTTATTTGTCTGTATGACCACCTTTTTTGTTAGGGCCATTTTTTCCATCGCAGGAGATGGGGGATGGGGGGTACTATATCATGCTACATACAAAGGTCCCTTTTGTCTAGGAGTTAGCTTTCTTCGATTGGAATAAATGAATTGCTTGCATTAATTGTACAGTTGGAAGAAACACTGTCTTCTCTTAGTTCCAGAGGGTTTTACAACACTATATGGGTTGCTTATTTCTTAGCACCTTATATGGAGATAGTGTGTTTTCCAACACTGTAAATAATGTGAGAATTTATTTGGTTGAATCAAATGATGAAAATGAAATTTAATTTTAATCTCATGTTACATACATCGGTGCTTTTTGTTTATGAGTTAGCTTTGTCCTTATTGGAACAAATAAATTGCTTGCACTATTTGCAGAGTTAGAAAACACATTGTCTCCTCTCAGTTGTAGAGGGTTTTACAACACTAAATGGGTTGCTTGTTTCTTAATACCTTATATGGAGATAGTTTATTTTCCAATAGTGCCAATAATTTGAGCATTATTTTATTTGGTCAAATCAAATGATGAAAGGGAAATGCCATTTTGACTATACCAATCAGAAGAGAAAAAATAAATAGAAATTAAATGCTCACATTGTTTGTAGTGGTGAAAAGCACACTATCTCTTCTCAATTATTCCCTCATGAAAATTATTGGTTTTGTACGCTCTAAAAAGGTAGTGAAGTGCACCTTGATCTTTTAGAACAATTCTTTGGTGATTTAAGTATGGCATTTCCCTTTTTTCATCTAATTGGAATAAATAAAATGCTCCCATCATTTGCAGTGTTGGAAAACACACTGTCCCATGTCAGTTAGTTCATTATGAAAATTTTTGTTTCATTATGCTCGAAGAATGAAATGAAGAGAACTTTCAATTTTTTGAATAAATCTTTGCTATAGTCCAAATTTCATTTCACTTTCTTCATTTGATTGGAACAAAACAAAAAACTCACATTATTTGCAGTATTGGAAAACACATTGTCTCCTTTCAGTTATTTCCTCATGGAATTTTTTTGTTTTGTACACTCAAAAAATGTGATGAAGTCCACCTTCATATTTTATAACAACTCTTTGGTGATGTAAATATGGCATTTCCCTTTGTTCATCTGATTGGAACAAATAAAATGCGCGCATTATTTGGAGTGTTGGAAAACACACTGTCACATGCCAGTTAGTTTTTGTAGACACTGAAAAATGTCCTAAGTCTATGAGCATCATTTTTCCTAGTCATCATCTTTTAATAATTGAATAATTTTAATTATTCTATTATGTTCGATCATATTCTTTTATTAATTAAATAGTTTTTAAATTATTTAATTGATTCACCTTCTCATTTCTATCTTGATCAATTAAAATTATTTAATTGTGTCACTAATACCCCTTTCTTCAATAATTAAATAAATCATTATTTATTTAATTATTTATCTTTTATCACATGTCTATAGTCAGATAATAATAATTATTTGACCTTTTATTTTTCTATAATTAAATAATTAACGAAATTATTTAATTATGTGTCATTCTTCTCCTTTAAATAATTGATCCTAATCAATTATCCATACTTAATTTATATCTCATCCTTTAATTAAATTTATGAATTTAATTAAATCTCCTTTTTCATTTCCTCCAAATAAATGATTTAAAATAAATTATTTATTTGCCACTTGTCCTTTTCCTCCATTTTCGAATAAATAATTTAAAATAAATTATTTATTTGCCACTTGTCATCCCCTTCCATTTTCGAATAAATTATTTATCCCTCTATTTTGGTCAAAGATCCCCTGTCATTATTTCATGTCATAGTTTGCATGTCCTGCATGTCTGTCATAGCCGTCAGGCGTCATAGCCATCGGCGTCATATCTTTTCCATGCATGGCATATTCTGGTTGCATCAATTCTCAATCTTAGATCTTGGCATCTTTCTAGAAACTCGATCTTGGCCATCCATTTCGTAACTTCCCTCTCATGAATCCTCATCCGTTGATCTTAGAATCTTTCTGAAAGATCAATCTCGTCCATCCATTCGAATGGTTGTCTATAAAAGAAACCCGTCCCCTCCATTTTCAATTTAACAGTCATTATCTCCGACTTTCTTGCTTACTATTTGCAGGTATTCGCACAACTTCATCAACAAATCTGAGGGCAATATTGGCATAAGAAGAAATAGGAGAGACAAGAGAAAGAATCAACTTCAAAGGGGAGAGTTTTATTTCATTTGCTTTCATTTTGATTGCTCTCTTTGTTTGTATTCTCTTGTTTAGATTGGGATAATAGTTTAGAAGTGTTGGCTATCACTTCATCTAAATCTATTTGATTTTCCCCATTCTTACATTGGTGAACCTGACGTGAATCGAATAATATTGCAAAAAATCGTTTGTTTTCTTGTTTGTTTGGTTGTTTTGCAGGTTACAGCCAAGAATTCATATGAAATCCCGTCATCTTCTTTTGAGCATAGAAAAATGGGCGCATAAATCCTTTAAAAATGATCATCTAAGTTTTGTAGCCCTCGTTTTCAGCTTTCCGAAACTTCAAACGGTTTAAAATTTCGTTAAGACTTGAGAAAGTTATGGCTATTTTAATATTTGCTGTTTTTTTAGTTTAGCTGTTAAAACCCGCGTTTTCTTTTGCATATAACATTTTTTTCATGCAGAATCTTCGAAAAATAATTTCTAGGTTTTGAAGGTTTGAATTTTAGCTTTCCATGGATATAAACCAATTGAAATTTTGTTAAGTTTTGAGAAAGTTATGATTATTTTAATTCGCTGGTGTCATTTTCTTTTGAGTTACTAATCTCTTGTTTTTAGCATGTGGCACAGCTTGGAGGGAGTCTAAAAAAATTGTTTCTTTAGAAACAAAAATCGAGTTTTTAATTTTTTTTAGGCATAATTAATTTTATTTGTTTTCAACATCTACAACAAATTGCATGCACACTCATTGGTTAAAATGAACATGCATTTCATTTCATGGGATTCAAATGAACACAAATTGCATGCACACTCATGGGTTAAAATGAACATGCATTTCATGTCATTGGCTTAAAATGAACTTTGTTTGTATCACATCAAGTTAAATTTTTAAAATGAACAAAGTGTCTTGTGTGTCCTCCTCACATTATCATTCGGTAATTAAAATTTATAAGTGTCTTCAATTTTGTGTTACCCTTTGATGCAATAATCGAAGTATCCTCTCCCCTTGCGCATTTATGCGATCTTAGGTATAAGAGAAACGATTATTGCCTCTAGAACTTGGGCCTTCCTTGGTGGGAAAAAGTACTCACCCCAAGGCGACTCAGACCGGCAACGGAGCTCTTTGGCCGAGCTACCCCCGAACGGTATATAAATGTGAATCCTAAGGGAAAACCTAGGATTACGAGTGCGGATGTGTCATACGGACCAAGTAGTACTCCCCAAAACCCTGTTGAGCGTAACCTCTTCAGGCTGGAGTGCCTCCTAAATGGAGTTTAATCTTGTGCCCCATGTATGGCCACTCGAACGGGGGTCCCAAACTAAAAACCTTTGTGTAGTTGCCAAAATCCTTCTATTTGCTAGCACAGCAATGGTCGTTGTGAAGGCATCCACATTCTCGCAGTTCTTAGTAGAGGTGATCAACTTGCCATGGGAGTTTTATGGGGGTTGGAAGCTTGGTTGGCCTGAAAAGTGAGTGTAATGTAAGGGGAAGCCCGTGCAACCAAGCTTCTGGATTCACACACTAAGAATAAGTGCAGTTGGGGAAACCCACGTGGAATCTAGCGAATATTGTCTTTACTTAACCTAGGGTTGTGCTTGTCTTCATTGTGCATGTTTTCAAATTTTCAAAGACAAGATATTGTGTTTGCCAAGTGTTTTTCTAAGACATTGAGACAAATAAACACCTTTTACAAACTTGGAAATGAACATTCAACTTGAAACAATTCCAAATTTCACAGTCTAAAAGCCAAGACCAAACTTGTCCAATTTGATATCAAACAACCTCTGTCGAAAATCAAAAATAAAAAATAAAATTTTTTTGCTCAAATCTTCCATTAGTGACATCTTTAGTTTACATTTACCCATAGGTTCATCCTTGCATATCATATCCTTGGTAATAGGGTCATTATCATTCCACCATTCCTTAATCTTGGTCTTAGGTACATTGGCACTTTGCATCCTTATATCCTTGAAAATCTCCAAAATAAAAATAAAAAATAGCATAATTTCATATCCATTTTGCATTAGAAACTTGCATTTCCATCCAAAGGTCACAAGTTTTTTTATGGTCCTCACTAAGTTTTCTTCATCCATCCTAATCCAAATTCATGACCATGTCTTCACTTTACCTTGATCTTCTTCGTAGTCAAGCTGAATACCAATCAATCCTCAATCGTCAATACCAACCACTCACATACCCTTCTTACCAACAATCCATAAGCTTTAGTCCTTCATCCATTTACCCTCACTATCAAGAGTCCCTTAGCACAATACATACCATTAATCCCCAACAAATGTCCATTAATCATCCCTATCCTAACTTTGACAAGGGAAACCAACCTTCCACTAGTCCATTCCAATCCTCCACATCCTATCATAATCCATCATCCACTAGTCCATTCCAATCCTCCACATCTTATCCTAGTCCATCATCCACTAGCCCATTTCCATCCACTCCATCCCAAGCTACATTTGGTCATGAAAACACATTTGGTCAGGGTCTCCAACACCACATCACATTGCCTGCACCTTGGGATACATGTCAAAATAAAATTCCAAAGCATGACATCATAGCTTCACCTTCATGTCAAGATCAAAGTAGTTCATCCCAGGACCCCATCCTTAAGTCCATCCAAGAAGTCCTTCTAGATAATCATGGCATCCAAAATACACCTATCCTTGTTCAAGAGTCTATTCACAACCATGTTCTCCAAGATACACCTATTTTTGACCAAGATCCTACCATTGGACAAGAAATCCAAAATGATCCTCTTATTGACCTTTATGCCATTCATGACCAAACATTTGAAGATGACCCCATCCAAACACAAAACACCTCCATTCCCCAAATTGAGACACTTGCCTCCTTTGGACACATAGATAATCAAATCAATGATATGGATAACATCAAAGAAGAGCATAAAGCAACTACTATTGATCAAGTCAAAGGAGAACACAAAGAAGCTACTATGGATCAAGTCAAAGAAGAAGATACAAAATCTACGACAAATCAAATTGATATCCCAAATGATCGAGAAGAGATAAGCATGACGAATGATAAAGCCAAAACATCCTTTCAATTAGGAGTGTCCACCTTTTTCAAAGTAGGATTTCTTGTAGATGAGGAGATTCCAAGTAACAATTTTCACATACAAAATGATGGGTTAGCATCTTGTTTTCAAAATAAAAAATACCTCATCAGAAACAAAATTTGTCAGAGCATGCAGTATCAAGGAAGAGGACTAGGTCTACATGAGCAAGGAATTATAGAACCAATACAATTTTATGCAAATCCTAGACATCAAGGTCTTGGTTATTCTTCAATCAGAGAATCAAATGATGTTAGTGGTACCTCCTTGATATTGGGGGCAACTTTATCTGATATAAACATCAAAATAGGGGCCATGAGTAGTCCTTGTCATAAGGTTGTTGCCAACACTCCTTCCATCCACACCATAAACCATCATTCCAACATGAATAAATCTTCCATTTGGAACCAACAAAAAGAAAATTATTATAAATCCAAAATCCAAAATCAAATGTCAAAGGTCATTGAGTCAAACAAAAATTCAAGAGGACAAATGAAGTTAAAATGGATCCTAAAGAAAAATGGATCAAACAAAGAAAATATTTCAAATCCAAAAGTCAATCAAAATATGGAGCCACAAGAAAAGAGGACTCCCACATATAGTAAATGTCCACCTCCTTTAAAATGGTCATCAAGAAAGGCATATAAAAATGTTAGTTCCAAACACTATCCTAATCAAAATTCCAAACTCCATCATCCACCATCCCAAGTTTGGAAAATAAAAATTGCTACATCCAAAACACCAAATATTCCATCCACACCTACCATCATCCATCATAATCTTGCATCTCGCCTAAAGTCTAAAAATCCTACTTCACAAATCCATCGCATCTTGGCAGCAACCCTTTATCATAAGGACTCCCATGGTACTCTATCACGATGTGCATATTCTGATAAGGCCAACACTAGTATCAGAGAGGATCACAATGACATCGATCAGTTGTATGCAAGTGCTATGATCTTGACAAGACAATTACTCCATAAAGGTCACTATTGGCATATCATGACACCAGTATCTACATCAACACCATCAAAAGATTCAGAACAATCAACAGTCATCCAAACTATCAAATCGATATAAAAAGTCAAAAAATATGTCACCTTGATGAAAACCTGGCAAGCAGGCGTCTTGTGTGACATCATCAAAAAGAAAGAAAAAAAAAAATAGTAAAGAGAAAAATTTCGTCCAATAGTGAAAACCATTTTTATGGCGCTTTGGATAAGTACCATGATGAAAACCTGGAAAACAGGCGTCATGTGTAAGAGAAATTATCTATGTGGATTATTACACTTGGGGGCAAGTTGTCTCACCTCCCATGCCTTTCTCATAACATTTCCATCTAGTCCAAATTGTTTCCATCCCTTCTCCCACCTACCTTGATCTTGATAAGAAATGGGGCACAAACATAAATCATGCTTTGGAAAATTTTTGGACATGTCTATCCTTTGATCATACACTACCCATGAAATATCATGTCATTTCCTTCATAGAATTTATCCAA
The DNA here is from genome assembly GCA_007115665.2 of Sequoiadendron giganteum. Classification (NCBI taxonomy): domain Eukaryota; kingdom Viridiplantae; phylum Streptophyta; class Pinopsida; order Cupressales; family Cupressaceae; genus Sequoiadendron; species Sequoiadendron giganteum. Next base: position 205,770,676 of record CM021110.1, on the reverse strand, counting down.
ACCCATATCTTGGAGAAAACAAATTGTTCCTATGCAAAATAGTCCTTGGAGATCATATCCTAATTCTTCCATCCAATAATCCTCACGTCTCTTATCATTTGCCAAAAGCAATCCATTATCTTTTCATACCTATTGTTGGACTTGGTTTCCCTTGTTATTGGTTTAAGGATTCTAATCCACTTATCCAAGTTCCCTCCATAATCCCATCTAGTTCTAAGGTTAGTCATTCCAAATGCAATGAGTCTAATCCATACAATCTTGCTATGTAACCTAGTACATCATCCAAAACATTTCTTGGCTTTGTTCCTAGCCCTATTGCGAACCTTGATCCTTTAGTCACATAATCATCATCCTCATGTTGTTTCGGGATGTGTCCTTCCCCTATCAAACAACATTGTCATCATCATCATCACCTATCAATTGGTTCTCAGCTTGACTAGGGGCAAGATCATGTTTGTCCTTGGATTCGTGTGGATGCCTTCCTGGTTGATTCTGGATATCTTTCACATGCATTTTTCATGATCCCTATAGTTATCATCCATAATAAAGTCTCATTCATCCATAATAAAGTGCCATCCTTTCCATGAACCAAAAACCATCGACATTTAGCATCCTTCGCTTTCATATCCACCTATCGCATTCGTCGCTTCCCCTCACACATAATAAATTTGTCCTATACTCAACTAGGGGCAATTCCTTGACTTCCATCTTCATGGGAAATAATACATGGTATCACCCCTTTAAAACCTTCAAAATAAAAAAAAATCATCAAATGTCTTGAAAAAATAATAAAAATCATCAAATGTCCTGAAAAAATCATAAAAATCATATAATGTCCTGAAAAAATTAAAAAAAAAACATCAAAACATTTCAAAACCCAAAAAAAAAACCAAAATATTTCAAAATCCAAAAAAAATCAAAACATTTCAAAATCCAAAAAAATCAAAAAGCTTCAAAAATCCCAAAAATAGAGTCTGAGTCTGAATCAGTTTTGTTAGAGTGGTCGAACTACGTTGTATCTGTGCGTTTGCTACATAGGCAGGGCTCATCTTAAATGAGCCCCTAAGGCATTAGGTCAGTCCCTTTAGGTTGTCCAAATAACATCATGACCCGATATTTTGTCGAATAAGACAAAGTCAAGTCGTGTCGAATTGCGAGGTCTCTGTGCATTGCTACGTAGGCAAGGCCATCTATCGATGAGCCCCCGAGGCCCCCTAGATCAAGCCCTTTAGGGTTCATCGAGTTGGGTCACGTCCTTGGTCTGAAAGAAATCATCATCCAAACCGCTTCAAGAAACAACAAACAAATTAAATCTTTTATCAATCAATTATCCTATCATCAACTCAATCAAGTCACTAGTCTTATATCGGAATGGGGCATCATGTCATTTGTCTCATTTGGTCTTATCTCTTGTCTTTTATCAGGATACATCCTTCCTGGGATTGGACTTTCTCAACCTTGTTATTTACCTTACGTAGGATGTGTCCTTGCAGTTAGGTATCATGTCAAGACTTGTCACTTGGTCAACTTTATCAAATGTGTCCTCTACCTAAACAAGATGTGTCCTTCCTGTGGTTGGGTATCATCACATCGCTTGGTCATATTCATCAAATCTTTGTCAAACAATCAAACAATCTTGTCAACTTTGTCAATCAATCTTTCCTTAATCAGGATGTGTCCTTCCTGAAATCGGGCATTATCATTATCAATCAACTTTGTCACACCACTCAATCTTATCAGCTTGGTCAATCAATCTTGCCTTCATCAGGATGTGTCCTTCCTGAGGCTAGGCATGGTCAATTAAATCACTTTATCAATCCTTATCAACCTATCAATCAACTCGGTCATCTTGGTCAACCTAATCAACCAACCAAACAATCATCATTATCACTAGAAAACACTCTCTTGGCAAACACTTTGTTGGTATGGATTTTCTTATCTTTTTGATTGGTTTTGGGTCATGTTACTAGTCTCCTCGAGGATGTCCTACAATGGATTTAGAGGGACGATGATGGATCATGGCCTCTTTTCTCTGTTTGCTGCCTGTGGTTTGTCTTGGTAAAAAGACTGGGACAATCGGGTCCCTAGTATGAGCTGGGGCATTCCTTGTCTTTTTTTGATTGTTTGTCTCTTCCAAATGGTCACCTTGCACACCTTGGTTTATGTCATACCATGGTGTTTGTGGTCCATTTGTGACATTTTTGATGCCCAATGATGATAAATATAACAATGTAAGCGTGAAAGTTGGTTCCCTTATCATTTCATGTCTATCTTTTTTCCCCTTTCCACTCTAACATCCCATCTCCCTTATTTTTTCCATGCTAACATTTCTTCCATCTTTCATCCTCTAGTCTTCTCTTCCATTTCGAGAGCACATTCTTGTTCTTTGAACCTGCATGTCCTCTCGAGGGGGCATACCACAACCCTCTTGGTCATCCTTCCCCTTTCTCTTTACACTGGAGCATATTTCAGAATTAAATTTCTTTGACACAATGCAATGAACTACATTATGTCAAAGAGGGGCAAAATGTACACACTGAAAAATGTCCTAAGTCTATGAGCATCATTTTTCCTAGTCATCATCTTTTAATAATTGAATAATTTTAATTATTCTATTATGTTCGATCATATTCTTTTATTAATTAAATAGTTTTTAAATTATTTAATTGATCCACCTTCTCATTTCTATCTTGATCAATTAAAATTATTTAATTGTGTCACTAATACCCCTTTCTTCAATAATTAAATAAATCATTATTTATTTAATTATTTATCTTTTATCACATGTCTATAGTCAAATAATAATAATTATTTGACCTTTTATTTTTCTATAATTAAATAATTAACGAAATTATTTAATTATGTGTCATTCTTCTCCTTTAAATAATTGATCCTAATCAATTATCCATATTTAATTTATATCTCATCCTTTAATTAAATTTATGAATTTAATTAAATCTCCTTTTTCATTTCCTCCAAATAAATGATTTAAAATAAATTATTTATTTGCCACTTGTCATCCCCTTCCATTTTCGAATAAATCATTTATCCCTCTATTTTGGTCAAAGATCCCCTGTCATTATTTCATGTCATAGTCTACATGTCCTGAATGTCTGTCATAGCCATCGGCGTCATATTTTTTCCATGCATGGCATATTCTGGTTGCATCAATTCTCAACTGTAGATCTTGGCATCTTTCTAGAAACTCGATCTTGGCCATCCATTTCATAACTTCCCTCTCATGAATCCTCATCCGTTGATCTTAGAATCTTTCTGGAAGATCAATCTCGTCTGTCCATTCGAATGGTTGTCTATAAAAGAAACCCTTCCCTCCATTTTCAATTTAACAGTCATTATCTCCAACTTTCTTGCTTACTATTTGTAGGTATTTGCACAACTTCATCAACAAATCTGAGGGCAATATTGGCATAAGAAGAAATAAGAGAGACAAGAGAAAGAATCAACTTCAAAGGGGAGTGTTTTATTTCATTTGCTTTCATTTTGATTGCTCTCTTTGTTTGTATTCTCTTGTTTAGATTGGGATAATAGTTTAGAAGTGTTGGTTGTTACTTCATCTAAATCTATTTGATTTTCCCCATTCTTACAGTTTTTAATGGAAAGATTTGTTCGAGTAATTTGGAGATAAAAAAAAAATCTATTTAGAAAACTCACTCTCTTGTGTCAAAATTATTATTTATTATTTGTTGGCAGTATATATAGTATGCATTGTTGAATACATTCTTACTATTTTCAAAAAATTTGAGTTGGATAACAGTGGGTGTTATATAAGTTGTAACCCACATATTGTTCTAAACCCCTTTACAATTAGCAACCCAATTTATTACTCATCCTCACTTCAATTTGGTAAGTTTTGTGGTTTCCCCATGTGTAACTCCTTGTTGTTCTCTTCACCCTCTAGGTTTGAGCATGGGGATTGAACCACAGAGTGTTATCCAATATGTAATTATTTTATGCATTATCATATTTAACCAATTCCATAACCTAATATTTTTTGGTCAATCAAGGTGATCACCAAGGTTTTCATTGAATTCTTAATGTTTATTCTTGAATAGTCGATGCACACTATGCTTTGCAACTATAGTGTCTTGCAATAATCTTTATTTTTTTAGTTATCTATACAAGTAATGAAATACACAAAAGTTTGACAGTGGTGTGTGGTATCTCTCTTGTGTGTCTTGTCTTCACTTATTTATTATGCAAGTGATGTCCTCTTTCATACGCTAGGAGAGATAAGTTTGAGATATATGTGAATGAATGTTCATTGCTTCACGGTTCCAACAGAATAGAAAAATGGAAGATATAATTGTTGATATATATATTATAGGTGTTAGTAATAGGTTAAATTGGAAATTAATTTCCCTTGGTACAAATTAATATATTTGTTTATTGATTTTACAAGTTGGCATGTTGCAGTCATCACAATATATAATCCAATATCGGTGAAGTTTGGAATGAAGTGAATTCTTTGTAGCAGGAAATGTCTTTAATTTGCCAATTTAATCTATCACTAACACTTGTCTCTCTTCTAGGTGGTTGATATAGGTGAGAAAAAAAAATTGAACAAAACAAGGGTAAGTGGATTGAGAAGGATGCTTCAGGAGACATGAAGCTTCTGCAGTAAATACAGGTGATTTTGGCTACCATAGCTTGAATCACAAGTTTACTGGGTAGTTAAATTTCCAAAAAAAAATTGCATTCAAATTTTTTGATTTATATAGAGATTGGATGCTTATTGTAGGGAATGCAAACAATTTTCACTTTAATTTAAATAAAATAAATGTTACATTATTGTGTGTGTATTATATCCCAAAAATTTATGTGAATCATGTTTCCTTGTTGAAGAGTGAGTATTGCACAAGAAATTTTTAAAGCATCAGTGAAGGCTGATACTACATCCTTTCAACTATCCTTCTCATAATTGATTTGTGTTAATTTTAGGTTGATTTCTGCCACCCTACATCGGTACCATTTTTCTCCCAAAATAGAATAGGAACCTTTGGATCCTTGGTAATTAGATCAAATATATTTTGAAAAGAACATAATATTTATGATTTTACACTAGAGTAATTCTCCTTTTAAATGATGTACATTTGTTTAGTTGTGAAGCATTGTTGTGTAGTTGGGTTTCACAAGGTTGTGAATAAGGAACATTTTTATTCTAGTTGCTTTTACTCAGTATAATATACCATACAAAATGCAAAGGCAAGGCCATAATAACAAAAAAATGGCCATTAGGCTTCCCAAATTTTGTAATGGAATTGCTCTTCTATAATACAATGCAAAAGTTTTGAAAACACAATATGTTTTGAAATGTAGAAGCCTCTTTACAAATATGAGTTTTCCTTGTTGTGACATTGGAGGTTTAGAAACACAATGTGTTGTCAATTGTGCAAATGCTTATGCCAAAAAAATGCACCTATGTACATACAACAAACACATAAAACCATATATAAAAGCATACAAAACAACATACATGGTAACGAAAAGTGAGGAAACCAACAAATGGGACCAAACGTCCGAGAAATGTTAGGTAGGAGTTAATGAAACTATCAGGTCAATTTTCCCACCTCCTACCGACCGAAAAAAGGCAGGTGCCTTAGATTTCCCGTGAAGTCTTGCTTTCATCCACGTTTTTTTCTATCACAAGAAAACTGGCAAATGACATGGGCCTTTTTGTTTCTAGCCTACTCGTTGAAAGATGAAGGTTTGAGTGCACGTGGAGGATTTGGAGGAGAAAACTGATCAAATTCGGGTGGCGGGTACTATCCAATAGTGTTGCAGAGGGTTTTACAACACTATTCAGGTTGCTTGTTTCTTAACACCTAGGGTTTTCCAACATGAATTATTTCAAAATAGAATGAAATGCGTACTATGAAGCACACTATGTGTTGGTGGTTAATAGAGTCCCCCTTAAATCAAAGATGTGTTATTTGGTAAAATAGAACACCATCTATACGTTTGTATATTTTGATTTCAAGAAGAAGGTTGGGTATAAGTAAAGGAAAGCTTCAGAGTACATTGTGTTTTCCAACATGCACTACACAACGTTCACCACTTTCGACGATTTTATTCATTATTTCCAATAACGACAAGAAATTGGTGCTCTTTCTATTTTTAATGCACACCTACATATATGGGTTTAAAAAATAGAAGGGCTTGGGTATGTTGTTATGTGGAGGTTGAAAAATGCAATCTGTTATGAAGCATGCAATTTGTTATATACTTGAAACTTAAACAAAACAATGGAAGGTGTGATTTTGAAGACATTTGAATTGTTTTGTAACATTCCATGTTGCCAAACTATATGTGTTAAGAAGCAAGGAACCCACTGTGAGACAACCCCTTACATGTAAACAAGGAGATTCAAACAACTAAAAACCCACATTGTGTTTTCCAAAATACAACTATATTGTGCACCTTTTTTTTCAATCGTTTGAAATTTAAACACAACAATGCAAGGTGTTATTTTGAAGACATTCATACTATTTTTTACAACTCCATGTTGCAATTCCTTATGTGTTAAGAATAAAGCAACCCACAATGAACCCTTTACATTTAAACAAGGACATTCAAATAACTGAAACCCAACACTGTGTTTTCCAAATTGCAATAATTTTGTGCACTTTTTTTTCAGTCATGCGAAATTTAAATGAATTTTTTTCCCAAATTAAAAGTCCTTATAAATTTTGAAAGGGATCTTGAATACATTCAGACTATCTATATTCATAAATCATTTGAAGACATTCTTTTTGTTTAGTAAGAATGCATGTTGGAAAACAAAACCCTAGGTGTTAAGAAACAAGCAATGCATATAGTGTTGTAAAACCCTGTGCAAGTGAGAAGAGAGTGTGTTTTCCAATATTGCAAATAATGAGAGCATTTTATTTGTTCCAATCAAATAAAGAAAGAGAGATGAAATTTGGACTGTACCATAGAGTTGTTCAAAAATTTGAAAGTGGACTTCATTACATTCTTGGAGCATAACAAAATAAAAGTGGAACTCTTTGTAACGAACTAACTAAAATGGGACACTGTGTTTTCCAACAATGAAAATAATCTATAACAACATTGTCCCTTGTAGGTTTCATATTACCTAATGTTTTCCAATTTCATTACATTCTTCACAACTAATTCTACTATTTGCAAATAATGGTTTTGAATGCCATATTTGTATGGGTTTTTGTGCATTCCAAAATATGATTTTGAAAACCCATCGATGCTGACACGTTTTCCTAGCAACAGGATAGGCCATGATAGGTCAGAGTTAATGTATGACTGTCAAGTCTTTTCATCGGTGCCATTTTTTCATTCGACCTTCTTGTCTGTCGGGGCATTTTGTTGCAATCAGATGTAGAAAGTGAAACCGGATTTTGACTGTAGCAAAGTGAAATATGAAACAAAACTCTTACATATTCTGCATGGTTTCTAATTTTTGTAAACGTTATTTGGTTATTTTACTCATATTTCCATAATGGTTTGTCAGTTATTTCATTCGACAATTGCAAAATTTCATATTTTATGTTGCTCTCTACCAACTTGCAAAACGTTGCTATGGAAAATGGCGGTGAGAATGGGACCTCATCTAGGATTTTTAATATTTACAAATAATGGTTTTCAATGCCACATTTTGTGCTTTTTGTCCATTTTGAAATATGATTTTTAAAACATGATGACTGTTATGATGCATGTGACATGCATTTTTTTAGGGAGAATAGCCTCGTCCTAATTACAGAAGGTAATATCCTTGCAACATGGCTTACACATGATAACATGTTTCCCTTCTTCAGGGATAAGACATGTCCGATTATTATTGGTAGTTGATTTAAGAATTTGATTGTGTAATAAATTTTACATCAACGTTTCAGATGAAACTCTGTGATCCATCATCAGGATGAAGAAGAGAGCATAAGGGGTGACACTGATGGCCTCTTCTTCATTTTGATCTTGGATTAAAGAGTTTGATCCGAAATGTTGATGCAAAAATTCTTACAGAATCAAATCCAAAAATCAACTAGCAATAATCAATATGGATTGTGGAAAATTGATATCATTTATGTTTGATTATGTTATCATTTGAAAGACATGTTTTTTCAGGGATAATAGTCTGAGTTTACGATATTCTATAGGGAGATTAGCTTCTACCCTTCAATTGGATATTGCTATTCTCCTTAGAAAAATGCATGTCAGAGGCATCATAACATATACAAATGTATTAAAACATACCAAAATACATACACCGCATGATGGGATAGTGTATTGTGGAAAACAATTGGAGGGTGGAAAACACTATGTGTTGTGAGTTATTTCATTATGCACGTTGAAAGTTGAAGGTTTGAGAGAACGGGGTGGAGTTGCAGTGGCAAGATATATAAAAACATGCAAATTCAACTAAGAGGGGAGTAATTAATTGGGATGTTACTTGTGAAGGGATTGTAAATGGTATTTGGTTTCCAAGTTCAATAACACCCAGTGTTTTCCAACCTACAATTACACATTGTTGGCCTTGCCATTGTATGAAAAGGTCAACCTGTCAATGCCCAATATAAGCATTAGATAAGACCTCTATAAAGACATGAGAATATTTCATGACAACTGGGCATCTTTGGAGCTACTTTGAAATATTCACAAAACAAGCTCTTATCTCCAGCACACATCACCACCTCTTCCACAATCTCATCCACTTAGGTCCATGATGTTGAAAGCTATCATCGATGTATGATGGAGAGAAGTGCATGTTTTGGAAATGAGAAAGGTATACTTCAAAGTTGGCCAGTTGTCATGAAATAGTGTCATGCTGGTGGAGCGGGGTGGGGGACAACCTTGTGTGTTTTTCATCCTACAATTTTTTTTGTGCAACTTGTGTTCCAAATGTATAATGATATTGAAATGGAATGTTTGGTGTGAGTAAGAGTTGTTATAAAATATGAATTTGAACTTCAATACACTATTTTGTTACAGTGTGCATAACATAAACTGTTGTCTTCGAACAAGATTTAAGAAGTGAGGGACAAACCCTCAATGAGTGTTGTCTATGTCAACACACATAGACAATATGAATGCAATGACAATGATATGGTTACTTATGCAGTAAGAACCCAATTGGTTGGCCACTCCTCATGTGATTTTGGATAGTATTATGTATCCTCTAGTTGCAATTATATTGACATTATGAATGTCTTGGAAGCCTTTTGATTTGTACAAGATAATAATGTAATTAAGTTCACCTTCAAAATATATAATAACTCTAACTTACAATATAAATTGTATTTGAATTTATTCATACGTTGAAACAAAGAAATACAAAAAATAATGGCAGATTAGAAAACATGTGGGTTGTCAGTTGTTTCATTCTGCATATTTAAATCTAAACACTTGAGACGACTAGGAGGACTTGTAGGTATCAAATAAAAATTTCTATCATTTTAAAATCCATTCCAACTCATAAAATTCATTACAGAATTAAACATTCCAACTTAATCTATGGAAATAACCATTCACATTTTATATCTAATTTCAGAACTTAATTCACATAATGTTAACTATCTCATCAAATTTATTTTACCAAGTTAGAAAATTTGAATTTCTTCAATTGTTTCTACATTTTCTACAATTATTTAAACACACAAATATACTTCGAAAATAAAATATTTAAACTTAACTATTAAAACAATTATAAGTAAAATGTGTATATTTTAATCCTACACGATATTTATTTCCTAATTTTGTTTCTTTTTCCCAAAACAAAATGATCTTCTAAATCTTCTTTTTCCATAATCATTAACTCTAATTCGCATTTTCCTTTCTAAAAACAAGTTTAATAAAATAAAACTTAAATCTGAATTTAATCAAAAATAATTTTGTTCTTTAATTCCATAATTGAAATTACTTTTGCACTACCACAATATTTTATTTCCAAATACACACACACACACACACACACACACACACACACACACACACACACACACATATATATATATATATATATATTTCTACACATATACACATACATATATTTCTATATATATGTGTGTATATCCCTATCAAAAGACATATTAAATTGAAGTTACTACAACATATCAACAGAACATAATTAAAAAAATACTTATCCATACTAAATTGATGTATATACCTATATATATATTAAAAAAATTAAAACTGCATAAATAATAGTTCTCAATATTAATCACTGCACTCATTTAAAAAAAATCAGAGAAATAAAAATAAAGAATGTAGACATATATATATATTAAAGCTACGAGTAACACTAATAAAAGGGATGCAACCTCTTTGGATGGCTGCTCACAACAGCCTTGTGGTTGTTGCACAACCATTCAAAGAGCCTGTGCAACCATACATGGAGTAAAGAGGGTGGAGGGTGGTACACCCATGGCGTCAACACCCCCACCACCATAACAAACAAGAAATAAATGCCCCCAAGTAACAATTACAATCCGTTGGTAAAAAAAAATTGCGTACCACCATTACAAATACATACATGTATATATATATACAAAGCTATGAATATAAATTTATATAAATTACGCATAAGAAATAGAGAAACAAAATAGACCAGTTCATCAAAGAAAAAATACTTTAGAGAGAAAAATAAAAATGAAAATGGCGAATTGCAGCCATTCATCCAAACACAATTCTCAGTGAAACAAATGACACTCTCAAGTAGAGTTTTCAAAAAATAATTAATACAAGCTCATGAATATATCTCTTTTGAATCAAAACATAGGATAAAATAAATTCTTTGATGCTACCTAGAGTCCTTCGCTTGAAATTGATTTGGAGACAGAATGTTGCGTTGTGCATATCCAACCAGCTACGTTCTCTGCCAAATTATGAAATCCACAACTTCCAGAAGAATTTTCAAAGAACAATATCCAACCAAAGACATTAGATTTCCACAGTCCATGCCATTTGATCCAAAAACTATTACACAGTTAAATCCAGAAACGACATACTCTAACAATATCCAACACAATTAACAAATTCTATTTTTTTTTAACTATTTTCGAAAGAAAGATACAAAGATTACAATTTCCACAAAAACTTCAAAATTACGAATTGCAAACAAAAATTGCTTTCCTTCTCTCTTTAATTTTTCAAAAAAAACCAGATTAGATATAAAATCCCAAAAAGGCAAAAATCAAAACATTACTAAAAACTTCTCAATTACACCGCACATGGAAAATAGCCACTTGTCTTCAATTTCCATTTTACTAATTTTTGAATAGGCATTTTCCCCAAATTTACTAAACTAACTGTTTCTTCCAAAAGTTTAAATAATACAATTTCCTTGTTAAAATATAATTTCCCTTTTTAAGACAATTAAATATTATTAAAATAAATAAATAAACATCATAATTCAAACAACATTTAAATTTAAAATTTAATATTAAATTAACTACTTGATGATAAAATTAATCATCATAATTTTATTTTTTAAATGACTTAATTTAAATATTCAATAAAAAAAATTATTAACTTATATTTATTTAAATTAAATGATATTCTAAAAATAATTTCAACTTTCCAATATTAATAAAACCATTAATATATAAAATAATTAACACTAACTAGCACATTTATTTTCTAAGAGAAACAATTCCATTTACTAACAATGTAATTTAATTAATTACTAACCACATCGAAGAATAACGTTTTAATTTAAAACAATTATTCATCAACATAGTCATAATCGAAAACCTTTAATAAACATTACTAAAGCCATGAAAGTAAATGACTTAAATTAAAAATCATACCCACACGAACGAAATACAAATACATAACATGAACAACAATGACTAACCACATACACAGATGGGGGTAATTTCTATCAACTCCCTAACCACATCAAACCATTGGATATGTAGGGCACACTCAGACCTGACAATGTGGGTGGAGTCGGCACTTGGTACCCGCATTCCTGCATAATACCAAACGCCGAACAACATATACATATACATATAAACTCATAATCAAACTCATTGTGAAAGAGAATCACGATGAAGCAGGGCGCTCATGGATGAGTGATGCAACACCGTCTGCCTCACCCAAATCATAACAATGATCACAATCTAAACACATCATCATAAACCAATCAGTAACAACATCATAAACATAAGTATCCAACACATGTCTCCAAATATCATAAGCAAAGAAACAAAACCGTTCGCCAATCCAAACAACATGGCACAATAGATGTCTATCAAAGTATCAAGTATGCATCAAACACAACCAGAAATCAAACAGAATCAAATACACACACAAAGCAATATCATAAAGTATCAGTAACATGAGAGGCACTACAACCTCCCCCTCTAGAACTAAGCTTACTCCTGGAAGCCAGAAAACAAATAAGGAAAAGATTCTCGGATGTGAGATGCATCCTCCCATGTCACTGAAGACTCATCAAAATCAAATGAAATGTCATCCAAACCCATAACATCAAGTAATCGCAACTATTTCACAACGTCATAAGGAAATAGCTAATCATCATAGGCATGGTACAAAATCCATATGATGACACCTAAACAAATTGTTCCAAACACAAATAACTCCATATCTCAACATAGAATAAACAACCGTAAACAATGTCATAATCATTCGAGTCATCTGAACTTTCAACCAAACCAAACCAACATGGTGAAACAACCACCAAAGAGTATCAAGGTACATAATCATAACATAAAAGTAGCAATCCAGCTAAGCAACAAAGAAGGTTCTACATCCCTCCTACAACTATCAAGCTACTCACTGCCCGAAAGAGGACACTCCTTTGGGTCCTCATCTGAGTCCACTACTGCTTTCCTGGAAGCGAAAGGCTGAGAAAAAAGGCTCTCCTTCTCTTCCTTGGATAATAGGGGAGTGTTGGGTCCGCACCCAACTGGCCAATCCCAGATTGCAGATGGCTTCTTCCCTTTAGTTGTGTGCTTTGGCTCTTCTACCTTTTTCCTTTTTTCTACCTTAAGCCAAGTGAGGGCCTGAGCCAAGGTCTCGTCATCAGGGGTGCAAGGTGGGGCTACTGGTGTAAGATTCTCTTTGATGACCACCCCTTTTTTGGCAGCCTTTCCTGCCTTTCCTTTCTTCTTTTCAGACTTTGACCTACCCATCCCTGCACACAATAGGGGTAAACATTGGAATCAAAATAAATTTTAAATCTCAACAAACCCTAACTTAACATACATTTACACACTAAACCAATGTCCATAATGCATTCCCTAGTAGGAAGGATATCAGTGCATTGCACACTACACCGAGGGTCCTATCCCTTCTTCTGGTTTTTGCACCATCAGACCAACAATGCCTAAAGATAATTCCTGGGAGACAAGCGAAACCACCAAAAAGGAAAAAAAAACATAACTCAAGAGTACAACACCTAGGTCAATGTAATGGGCCCACACGTATCCAAATTTCCCAGTGTATGAACCTAGGTTCTGATACCATGTTGTAACGCCTCGCCACACAAATCCCATAACACACAACCACTATAATAATAGAACAATTTTTTTTTAAAACAACAATTACATCTTACATAATTAAACATAAATATATCATATAACAACAACCTAGTCCCATGGGGTAACATGGTGCACTACTCACAACGAACCCAACCAAATACAACGTTAAACGAAACCAAACTAGATAAATGATATAAGCGTGAATAAGACATAATATAAATATAACATTCATCCAACATGAACAAGATAAATAAATAAATGCATGAATAACATATTATTACATTTCAACTTCTGAGTTCAAGGTTACAATCATGGAACATATTTCCACATATACAACACAATGTGAAACCAATATTACATTACAAATTTGCTTCCCTTACAATATTGGGAAGAGTACAACATAATCCAAAGAATACAATAATGCATAATTGAATACAAAATAGGTACAATCTTCTCCGTGCGAAGCTCTGAGATCACTACAACTGATTCCACACTGTGATCATCAACTGGGGACCCAATGGGTGCCTTGCACGTTTCCACCAAACCTTGTGAACCCGAAGGAACACCCTCGGTGCAAGGAGTCGATAAGAAAAGACCCTCGTCCACAAAGTCAAAAACATAAAGGACTAACACCACACAACTCAAGACCACATAACAACATAAACAACAACAACAATAAAACTCTAGAGGCAACAAGAACAAGGGAAAACAATGGGCACAGTGGGAGAGTGTCATCGCATGGCCTTACATGAATTCACCAGGCTACCTAACATTAGGAACCACCTCCATCTATGTGGATTAACCGGACTACCTAACACTAGGAACTGCCTCCATCTATGGTTTACTAGGCATCCTGTAATGCCTCGCCGTGTGAACCCCAAAGGACAACAAGCACCACACATTTTATTTTTTTGAAAACGAAACATTTCATACGATGAATATGTACATGCATTACAGGTACAACAATTATGTATTTACAAAGTCATCCATGTCCTCTGGGGTACACGAAACGACCATTATAAATAAATTTTTGTATCAAACGAAAGCGATTAAACAACCAAGATTACATAATGATATCATATAATCATTTATGAGCCAAAGAGATGAAAAGATATACATCATTGATTATATTTCGATTCATAATTCGATATTATAATTATGGAGCGTATTTCCATAGATAAACGCACCAAGGATACAATAGTACATTACATAAAGCTTCCCTTATATCATCAGGAGGAATACATTGAGTACAAGGATAATTACATAAATGTTTAAGGTACAAAATGAAGAACAATCTTCATCCAAGTGAAGCTCTATAACTTTGCATCTGCATTTGCATCGCGAACACATCCTGGGAACCCAATGGGTGCAAAGCACATTCCAAATGACCACGTGGACCCTAAGGTCCACCCCCATGTTAGGAGATGACAAGAAATGATCCACATCCAAACAAGTTCAAACAAACAAGGCTACATCAACACTGAAATAAAGCAATATCAAACAAGTACATCAACACTTCTAGAGGCTACCAAGCAAAGGAAAGTAAATGGGTACTATGGGAGAGTGTCATTGCATGGCCTTACATGGATTATCCAGGCAACCTATCAAAAGGTACCGCCTCCATCTATGGTTATCCAGGCTGCCTATCTCAAGGCATCGCTCCATAGGGTGACTCATGCAAGACCACTTACCTTTCATGAGGACAAGGCAGTGATCTTACTGACCAAGTCTTCTCATCCCATCCTTAGTCTGGGAAAGCACTAACGGTATGGGTGAGGCACATAATTAATCTTATTTAATGTTTAACTACCCAAACCCACTAGTTTATTAATTATATTATCACTTGTTTAGGAAACACTTCCATGGGTTACCCTAACAACCCCTTTGTGTGTTGGCCCCCATGAAGAGCCACCCTCCCCAATAGTTCTGAAACAAGTCTCACAACCATAAGGGGTGTACCAAACATAAAATCCACAAAATGAAAGCACGTGCCAGGTATGAACCATCTCACTCATAGTCATAACCAAAAGGAAAAGAAATCATGGAACAAGGTGCACCCACAAGCTCAAAATAGAATTACAATCAATGGAACACAAAGGTATAATCATGAGAAAATTAAACACACAATAGGTTCCCCATCACCTCTGGAAGCCTAACAACCTACCATCCATAACTTATAAAAAGGAAGTGACTTAAGCATTTACAGGTTCTCAACATATCCAGAACATGTCTATTCATAAAAATAACTCAATAGCAAAATAACCAAGAGAATGGCATAAACAACATGGAACCAGTAGCATGCATAATACCAAAGAGTATCCAGAATAAATAGATAACTATCTAAAACATGTACTAGATAAACTACAAATTTCCATTCATATAAACGTAAACTTAATCCATTCTTACGAAGGATAATGTAAAGAATAATTAAATAGTCGACTACAATTAAATGCATCTCTTTCATAATATCTTATAAATAGAAAAGAACTATGAAAATCTAAAGTATGCAAACACATCAGATTTATTTTGATTTAAAAATTCCTAACCTATAATTTTGTTTACTTCAGATTAATTAAGATTTAAATTATAACCTATAATAATTTTAATTCACACGTAACATGTTTATTTACTTCAATTAAATTTAATCAAACTATAACATATGTGCAAACCACAAATATATTAGTGAATGAATCTGTAAATAAACTTAACTTACAGTAACTTGTAGATAAATCTAATTTGAATGCACTTTGTAAAATAGATCTAATCTAAATGTATTAGAACAAATCTGCTTGAAATGTATCTAAAAATAATTTAAATATTAAATGTACCTCAATAGTAAACATTACTTCAAAGTAATTAAACTTTTAAAATATAACTTATAATAAATTTAATCAAAAATATAACATTTACGCAAATCACAAATTTAATATTAAAAGAATTGTAAACAAATTTAATTTTAAATGAACTTGTAATTAAAACTAATTTAAATGTACTTGGAAATAAATCTAATCCTTTCTATTTTAAATGCTTCTGGAAAAAATCTAATTTTAAATGCGTTCAGAAATAAATCTAATTTTAAACATAATTGAAAATAAATCTAATTTTAACGTACCTGAATTTGAATAAATAATACTTGATTTAATTTATAATTCTTTTCAAAAAAACAATTCACATCAGCAGCATATGGTTCACGTATGGGTCTTTGTCCCTTATTTTTTGGGTAGTTAGCTAAACAATAGCTACTCATTTATATTTTATTTTTTCGATTATAGGTTATGGTACCACCATGTTGCCTAGATTTTAGTATAAGTATAATTTTAATATGACCTTTTGGTTGGAGACGGTGATATACTTCTTATAGAATAAAGGCATGTCAACAAAATTTGTCTCTTTTTCACAAATCACTATCAATAATATCACAATAAGGTTGTATATTTACACTTAAATTAAATGGAATGAATTCTATTAACTAAAACTAAGCATTTTTATCAATATTAGATATAATCTATAGATTGAAACAAAATATTATTAATGGTGATTAATATTTAAAAACTCATTAGGGGAGAGGGTCCAGTAGTGGTGCGGGCTAACTTCGTCAGCATGTATCAATTGACTGGAATATTGTAGGAACTTCATTTTTTTTTTTTGAAATATAGACTAACCTCTTATCTATCTATAACTAAGGTTTGGAGGTGTGACTCATCATGCAACTTGCCACATCGACACATCTACTAAGAAATGTCCATAATTTAATTTTTTAAAGATTCGACCAAAACTTAATCATAGTACCTCTAGTAGTCCAACAAAAAAATATCATTTGTTGCTTGTAGAATATCATATTTTTATTTAAAATAAAACTTATATACAACCTAAATGGACCAAATACCTATTGGTAACCATAAATATTTGTTATCTCAAGCTTTTATATTCAACACAAATGGACCAATAGTTGAACACATAAAAACTATTTGTTGTTATATGAATGAATGAAAGATTTTAATGACGTTCACATGACTAAACAGTCTATGGGACCAAGAAAACAACAGGCTTAATTTGTCTTCATGCTCTTTTCCAAGTCGGATCTCTTGCTATAAATTTTGACTAGAAGGCTAGCCGCCTAATTAATCTTATCTTCCACAAATAGCTGGTGTATACTATCCACTTTCAAACTATTACCATGCTGAGTACGAATATCCTCGTACGCAGTGCATTCCATGAAGAAGTGCCATTCCGTTTCCACAACCCCTTTGTTGCAAAAAATACAAATTCTTTCTTCCCAAGTTTCCTTGGGTATCTTCCACCTACCGATTTCACACCTAAGGTGATGCGATCCCGTCCTCAATTGTGCCATTAATATTCTTGCCTTCCTTTTAATAGCTGCACCTAGATAAGTTTTTTCACCGTGATCCTTCGCCGGGTTGAACTCTTTGATGTAGTATGTTTTTTTTCTCCTAATCCAATTTGTCCACATGGCAGTTCTAAATTTTTCATTCACATAACTTTTTATTTCATTGTTGGTGCTAGGACACTCTTGTAAGCTAATACCCCACTTGCTCATCCACTTGTGGTTCTGTCTCATCCAAGTTTTCTTTCTACAATCCAACGTCTCCTTCATAACCGCTTTAGGCCAACGGTGGTTATCCATGTTTTCAACCTTCTTTAAATAGCTTATCAACTGCATTAACGCCGAAGCTTCCAGCGGGAAAGTCCCTGTTTCAGCTAAAAGAATTTCATATGGGACGGTGGTTTTAACTTTGAGACTGCTTGTTATTAGATGTTTCTGGATTCTTTCTAGTTGTCTCCAATTGCATTTAGACATACTACTTCCCCACACCTTACACCCATAAAGTACAACCGGAGAAACTAGCAAACCAAAAAGGGTCTTCTTGGTTTTCCAATCCCAAAGCTCAGCTTTTCTACATCTATTTTGAAGAAGGTAAGAGGCCTTCCAACCTCCTTGTATCCTTTTCATACTGAGCTTATAATGAAAGTCAATCCCAAGATATTTGTATTCTTTCACTATTTCAAGTGGGCTGCCTTCAAAAAGAAAGATATTATGCTTATATTTTCTATTCAAAGAGAAAATCATGATTTTGGTTTTGGAGATATTCACTTGCATCCCAACCTCCTGACAAAAGAGTTCTAGAGCTTTCAGATGCTCCCTTAACCCATGAGTTGTTTTAGAAATTAGAATAAGATCATCAACATATAAAAGTAGTTTCACCACATAACCTGCCAATTGAATACCACCCCCATCCGACTTGCTTAACCAAGCTTCCAACTTATCAATGTATAGCCCAAAAAACATGGGAGATAGTGGGCAGCCCTGCTTAACCCCAATGTCGCTACCAAAACACTCTGACATACCTTCACTTGTTCTGATTTTAACACTAACCTTCTTGTATAGTCTGCTAACAGCTGCTCTATACATGCTTGGGATGCCTAATTACTCCATTCTATACCATAGCTTGTCTCTAGGTACCGTGTCAAAAGCTTTCTTAAAGTCCATAAAACAACAATAAGCTTCCTCACCTTGAGTGTTCCAATTTTTTTCAATCAAATGTCTAAGGGTGATGTAGTGATCAATAGTAGAGTGTCTTGCCCGAAAGCTAGCCTACCCTTTCGCCCTTTTGCCCTCATTTTCTGCCCAACTGCTAATCCTTCGTTCAATCATGCTCCCAAAGAGCTCGTCAAAGATAGGATTGACCATAATTGTGCGGTAGTTAGATGGATTATTGATATCACCACTTTTAAATAAAGGGATGACCACACTGGTAGTCCACTCCATCGGAAATCTTTCTCGAGTGACATTATTGAAAATTATTTTTATGAGGGGCAAGTGTCTCGATCCCCCATTTTAAAAATTCAGTCTGTAACCCATCTATGTCTTGCGCTTTACCGCTCGCTAAATTCTTTATACCTTGTTTAATATCATCCACAGTGAATATTTTCGTTGATGTGTTAATAACCGGTGGATGATCTTTCTTGTGAACCCGCCCATAAAGAAGCTTAGCATACTCTAGCCATTGGATATCAGTGATATTGTTTTCAATCTTTTTTTTCTTTTGCTGCAATTCTCTCCAAAAACCTTTAGGATTTTGTTTTCCAAGCGAGATTAGCTCCTTCCTTTATTCATTTACATAATCAAATTTTTTAGATTGCACCAATTTTTCATAATTTTTCTTGCCTTCTTTGTCCACTCCTCTCTTTTTTAGAGACCTCTTGGCTGCTTTACATTCATCATCGTACCAAGGATTTGCCGGGAAAGTGTTTGCAGCTCTCAACTTGGGGTGAGTTCTTTTGCATGCATTTAATGCCCTGTGGATTATAGGGATCAGCGAACTGTTGTGAATGTGCACATCCCCCTCTTTTGTAGTTTTGACCTCACCATTATTCATCAAATCATGGAGATGTTGTTTAAGAACAACGCTAAATATTTCACTATTTTCCTTGTTCACGAGGATTTTACCCTTGGGGAGTGGCTCTTTTTGCGTGTGCTGCACTTGATTAATGTGTTGGTTGATTGGAGACATCCAGAGCTTAACCAGGAGAGGTAAGTGGTCAGATTTCATCCCAATAGGGCAGTCTTCAATGTCAAACTCCAACAACTTAGGGACAAAACTTTGAGAACAAATCACGTAGTCCACCACACTTTGACCATTATAGGTTTTGCAAGTGATACCCCCCGACTTTGGCCAATCTTTCATTTCGTTGCAAATAATCATGCCAAACAAACTACAAAGACCAAGCAATTCAGCACCAAATGGGGTCACCACGGCATTACCATCTTGGGATGTTCTTTCCCAATATTGATCTCCACCTTCCTCCAACCATAAAGGATTATTCTTCCCTTTTTCTTCCCTACTCAATTGAAGAGACTGGTTATTAGTTGTCCTTGCATTAAAGTCGCCCATTAAAACAACATCCCCAAGCGTGCTGAAAATGGATATATCTTTTTTAGCGAGGCATATGGGTCTTCATTGTCTAGATTTCTTTTCTTATAAAACTTAGAATTTTTTGGGGCAAAGTAACAAGTAGCCAATCTAAAAGTCATCCCATTTTCAATTATTTGCAGCCATATATACTATTTATTTGCATCCTTTTTTTCAAGTTCAACGATTCCCTGCCATTTCTCACATAATTATTTAAATTACAATTTATATAAAACAAAAATGGACCAATAGTTGAACACTAAAACTTTTTGAAAATCCTTCACATTTATTGAAAAAATACATGGTATTTATTGTCTTCACCTTTTATATTTGTGATAGGACAAACTATTAATATTAAATACTCCAATGTTTGTACATTGCTACCCCAATAGTTGTACACATAAGAACAATATTTGTTCACTATGATAACAATACTTGTTTAAATGAGTGTCTTATTTTATCAAATGACCATTTAATTTTATAAATGACACACTTATAATGGATGGTTTAGATATTTTATTTGAACAAAAAATTATTTATTTCACTTGTTCATGAATGTATTTATGTTTTTTTTACTTGAATAACTATTGGTCCCATAATGTCACATATTTGGTAATATTTCGATTAATATGTGAAATAAACATATACAAGATCTAATATTAATTCATTTTAGTATTGATATGAATAATCACGATTGAGTGCACCACTATTAGACCCCGCACGACTACTGGCCCCTCTCCCCTATTAAGTACAATTGGATTGGATTGGATAAAATGATACTTGTTTTGGAACGATTGATTGATTAACATAGACGGCTTTTAAGAGAAATGAAGGTTTCTAAAAAAACCTAAGTTTCAGGAGGCTTCTGCGATAGGTAATATTCTTTATATATATATATATATATAAAGATATTAAAGATACTTGGCTATCTTTAAACAACATAAGGAAATCTAACACAAAACAAATTAGTGCCTACCTAAAATTCAGGCGCACTCACATAAATGGCATAAATACATATATTTTCATTTAAAATGCGGAACCTACAGAAAGATCAGAGGCACAGCTAGTTCTAAGGGCTGCACACAGCAGTGAAAGGAGCGAAAAATTTATACGCAGCCAACAAAAAAAACAAATATAGTTCTACAAATATAATATATATGCCTCAATTCGCAACCAAGTTACTTTTATTTTAATTGATGCTTATACAAACATATATATATATATATATATATAAACGAATACATATATATATTTTATTTAGTTTACTGCCATTCCAATACAACATACAGTATACAATTTAGACATGGAAATACATATATATATATATATAAACAAAGAATATGCATTCTAAATATCCAAGCACTGGGCGCCATACGTGACAGGTAGCCAAAATCGAATCTCAAAGGACTGAAATAAAATGGCAGACTTCAAGGCTCGACTGGGGACAACATCCCATTCATAATTAAAAGCCAAACATTAAATAAAATCTGCAGACGTGATACTTCCAACAAGGGCCGATTACCACATAGCACAGGGCAACGATGAAATTCATTCAAGTCGTTCAAAATCAAACATAGAACAAATAACAAATTTCTTAAAGAAAAAAGGAGTTCAAGCAATTAATCTTCAGATGACAGACAGAATCCTCTTCCAAAACCAGAGAAAAGAACAAATTCCAGTGCAACACCTACCTGAACTCTCTCGCTCGGAAATAACGAAGATGGCTGAGTAAAATCTTTCCGCTTCTTCCAAATTCCAGAGCTGTCTTCTTTATTTTATATTTTTACCAGGGCCCAAACACGCTAAATTTTTTCTTGTCTTAATTCCCGTATGGTCTGTTTTTGCAAAAAAAATCTTCCATGAATCATTTCACCCCAAATTTACCAAGATAAAATAACAAATGAGATAGGTGTCAAATTCCCAAATTTCAATTTTAACACCCGACAATAAACTTTTACCCTGTTTAATTTACGTGTAAAAATCTCATCTTTAAATCAATATTTTACCTGCTAAGCATATATTAACATATCTTAAACTAACAATCGCACCTTGGTGTCCAATGGTATGCCCAAGAGGTGTGGAAGGTCAATTAGGAAAAAAATTGGTTTATTTTTTGCATACATTTGTGTAGTACATGAAATCAAGTAGTAGATCAATTTAAAAATAATATTGTTTATATATTATTATTAGTATTATTATATTATTTATTTTATTTTATATTTTTATTATATATAAAAATATAATTATATATTTTTTATTTTATTTTATGTATTAACTATTATATTCACCACATACTTTCTAACATATTAACATATATATAGTTTTTTTTTTCCTAATTTATCCAAAAATCAATTAAACTATGAGATGTTTTATAAAATATTATAATTTGATTTATATAGAAAAATATTAATTAGTAATTATAATAATTTCATATCTATATTTAATATTTTGTATTATAGAATATAATATATAATAATAATAATATAATTTTTATATATTATTATATATAATGATTAATATAATTATATTGTATATAATTTAATTTGTATTAGGTGGTGAGCATAGTTCGATTGGCTAAAACATCTGGCAAAAAATCACCAAGTTTAATCTCCTCACCATCCCAAAAAAAAATCATGTGAAAAAAGTTTTTTTTAAAATTGTATTATATAAAATATTAATTATATTTTGTATTAAATAAAAATATAATAATTATTAAATAATTTTGTTGAAGAATATAATATTTAATAATAATAATAAATAATATAATTATATATTTATATAAAATTTACATTCTATATTAATTATGGTAATATATACTTAATATGTAGAGTAATTTTCATTTTAATAAACATACTCTAAAACCCTTGGGGAAACCTTATTTTCAGGCTGCAGCTTGCCAAATCGGAGGAGTCAATACTTACGAGGAAGAGTTTGGAGGAGCGGCAACAGTAAAAAAATGACATAAATAAAAATACACTCCCATGGTTGTAAAAAGCAAAAAATAATTCAAATAACTGTATTGCCTTTAGGTGTTAACCATTGATAGTACAAATTGGGTCGACAATTTTCAAATAGGATACGCCGGCGTAATTAAATTAAACTTAAACTTACCACTGTTTCATCTCGATAATTCTTTAAAATATATATTTTAAAATTTACCCTCTTTCAGTTTTAATAATTAGTAAAATATTTATTTATTTTTTGAATAAATCCATAATTAAATAAGCAATACTATATAATTTGCTAATTTAATTTTTTTGCAATATTGTATTTAAGATATTATTCTATTTAAAGTATTTAATATCCATAATTAAAATAATATTTATTTAAATCTACAAACATTTAAATAGTTAATTAAATCTTGACAACTAATTTAATATAAAATCTTGACGTTTTTCCACAACTCACATTAATAGTTAAATTCGATGTTTAATTTCAATCGTACTGCTAACAATTGTTGAATTAAATTAACCAATTAGCAACAATGATATGCATCTAAATAAAAACGATAAACACATTCAAATTTACGACTTGAAACGAACAACATGAAACACAACAATACTATAACAAAATGAGATACTAACGAATGAAATTGTCAAACATTGATGAAGCGACACAGACAAGGATAATTTCTTGTCAAATCCCTAAACCACGTCCTATCCATTGGGTATTTATGAGGCTCGCCCTGTCTTGCCAGTGCAGGTGGAATCAAGGCTTGGGTACCTGCAATCCTACATAATAACAAGTGTCGAAACACATATATCTGATGCCATACACACCATGAGAGAGAATTGCAATCTGGCAGGGCGCTCACAGATGAGCGATGCAACACCATCCCTCTCACTCAAACCTCAATCAAAACATCATAATTATCATGAACCGAGAATTAATCAATACACGTAACCACTCAATATCACATAATCAGGTAAAGACGAACACCATGCATCATTATATCATCAACATCATAAAACAATATCATGTGCATCCAAGCAAAACACATAAGTCAAACAAGGGAAACAATCACCAACGTAATCACGAGTATGCATCAAACATAACAGTATCCATATAGTATCATAAAAGAACAATATCACAAGAGGCACTACACATCCTATCTTAAGGTGCCACCCCATAGGGTGACACATGCGAAGCCACTTACCTTTCGCAGAGACAAGGTAGTGACCTTACCAACCTGGTCTTCTCACCCGTCCATAGCTTTTGAGAGCACTAATGGCAAGGGTGAGGTGCAAGTTTTAATCTTGTTATGTGTTAACTAACCCAACCCTCTAGATACATTAATTAGGTTATCACTTGTTTAAGGTAACTCTTCCATGGACGACCACTTATACATCAGCTCCCATGAAGAGCCACTCTCCTACGGTTACCCCAAAATCAAAAATAAAAAAAGGGTGTACCTCAATACACAAACATAAAGGACCTTATTTGAAAACAAGGCGCACGAGGCATGACCATCACGTGACTACACAAAGTATCAAAACCCATAAAACTAGGAGGTACCACCCACACAAATATTCACAAAGTAAAATGATAGACAAAAAGGTGCAACAACAAACATTTAAACACACAATTTCCCCTGACCTCTAGAGGTAAGTACCCATCTACCCAAGAACCAAAATGACACATTAATCTAATTAAAATCATATTTTCAAACTATATTAAATTTAACCTAAATTCAACATATGACATCAAATAAAAATTTCCATCATTTTAAAATCCATTCCAACTTATAAAATTCATTACAGAATTAAACGTTCCAACTTAATCTATGGAAATAACCATTCTCAATTTATATCTTATTTCATAACTTAATTCACAGAATGTTAACTATCTCATCAAATTTATTTTACCAAGTTAGAACACACAAATATACTTCGAAAATAAAATATTTAAACTTAACTATTAAAACAATTATAAATAAAATGTGTATATTTTAATCCTACACGATATTTATTTCCTAGTTTTGTTTTTTTTTCCCAAAACAAAATGATCTTTTAAATCCGCCTTTTCCATAATCGTTAACTCTAATTTGCAATTTCCTTTCTAAAAACAAGTTTAATAAAATAAAACTTAAATATGAATTTAATCAAAAAAAAAATTGTTCTTTAATTCCATAATTGAAATTACTTTTGCACTACCACAATATTTTATTTTCAAATACACACACACACACACACATATGTATGTCCAAAGAAATATTAAATTGAAGTTACTACAACATATCAACAAAACATAATTAAATAAATATCTATCCATACTAAATTGACGTATATATACCTATATATACACACACACATATATATTAAAAAATTAAAACCGCATTTAATAGTTCTCAGTTTAATCATTGCACTCATTTAAAAAAAAAGAAAAGAATGCAAACATATATATATATATATATATAAATTAAAGCCACGCATAACACTAATAAAAGGAATGCAACCTCTTTGGATGGCTACGCACAACAGCCTTGTGGCTACTGCGCGGCCATTCAAAGGGCTTACACAACCATACAGGGAGTAAAGAGGGTAGAGGGTGGTACACCCATGGCGTGAACACCCTCGCCACCATAACAAACAAGAAATAAAAGCCCCCTTGTAACAATTACAATCCGCTGGTAAAAAAAAATCGCAGACCATAATGACAAATATAGATATATATATATATATATATATATATATACAAAGCTATGAATATAAATTTATATAAATTACACATAAGAAACAAAGAAACGACATAGCCCAGTTCATCAAAGAAAAATTACTTTAGAGAGCAAAATAAAAACCAAAATGACAAATTGCAACCACCAAATTATATAAGGAAGATTTCACATACGAAGAAATTGCAATACTTTTGACTGGAAAAATATTACAAATGCAACTATTAAAACGATATTCAAACAAACGATGTGCACAGACAAAACCAACATGGGAGACGATTCATCCAAACACAATTCTCAGCGAAACAAATGACTCTCATGCAAATTTTTCAAAAAATAACTAATACAAGCTCATGAATATATCTCTTTTGAATCAAAACAGAGGATAAAATAAATTCTTCGATGCTACCTGAAATCCTTCGCTTGAAAGTGATTCAGAGACAAAATGTTGCATTGTGCGTATCCAACCACGTTCTCTGTCAAATTCTGAAATCCGCAACCTCCAAAGAATTTTCGAAGAACAATATCCAACACAATTTACAAACTCTAATTTTTTTTAACTATTTTCGAAAGAAAGATACAAAGATTACAATTTCCAGGAAAATAGCCACTTGCCTTCAATTTCCATTTTACTAATTTTCGAATTGGCATTTTCCCCAAATTTAGTAAACTAACTTTTTCTTCCAAAAGTTTAAATAATACAATTTCCTTGTTAAAATATAATTTCCCTTTTTTAGATAATTAAATATTATTAAAATAAATAAATAAACATCATAACTCAAACAACATTTAAATTTAAAATTTAATATTAAATTAACTACTTGATGATAAAATTAATCATCATAAAAATAATTTTAAATAACTTAATTTAAATATTCAATAAAACAATTTATTAACTTATATTTATTTAAATTAAATGATATTCTAAAAATAATTTCTACTTTCCAATATTAATAAAACCATTAATGTATAAAATAATCAATGCTAACTAGCACATTTATTTTCTAAGAGAAACAATGTCATTTACTAACAATGTAATTTAATTACTTACTAACCACATCGAAGAATAACGTTTTAATTTAAAGCAATTATTCATCAACATAGCAATAATCGAAAACTTTTAATAAACATTACTAAAGCCATGAAAGTAAATGACTTAAATTAAAAATCATACCCACACGAACGAAGTACGGATACATTACATGAACAACAATGACTAATGACGGACACAGATGGGGGTACTTTCTTATCAACTCCCTAACCACATTAAACCATTGGGTATGTAAGGCGCACTCAGACCCGACATTGCGGGTGGAGTTGGCACCCGGTACCTGCATTCCTGCATAACACCAAACGTCGAACAACATATACATATACATATAAACTCATAATCAAACTCATTGTGAAAGAGAATCACGATGAAGCAGGGCGCTCACGGATGAGTGATGCAACACCGTCTCCCTCACCCGAATCATATACAATAATCACAATCTAAACACATCATCATAAACCAATCAATAACATCATAAACATAAGTATCCAACACATGTGTCCAAATATCATAAGCAAAGAAACAAAACCGTTTGCCAATCCAAACAATATGACACAATAGATGTCTATCAAAGTATCAAATATGCATCAAAACACAACCAGAAATCAAACATAATCAAATACACACACAAAGCAGTATCATAAAGTATCAGTAACATGAGAGGCACTACAAACTGAGAGGAAATTACATGGTTCTAAGCAAGGGATTAGCCTTAAGAACTTCGTGTATGAGTTGAAGCAAACTCGCCAAGAATAGTGTGAGAAGAGAAACAATAGTATGAGAAGAAAGAACGTTATTTCTATCACATGTAACTTCACCAAATGTGAGATAGACCATGTTGCTTATGTCAAGAATGTAAATGGTCATGTTTTGATTGTGGTTCTCTATGTCAATGGATTGAATATTATATGGGATTTTGCTTCTTTAATTTTTTTAAAACAAATTAGACCTTTGAATGGAAAATCTTGGCTCACTACACAATTTCCTTGGTATTCTAGTTTAATGGTTGAAAGATAAGATCCCCATCATACTTTTGACTTGTTAAAAAAGTTCAACATGAACGTGCAAATCAGGTTATGTCTTAGTGTTCTACACCACAAACTCATGCCTCTTTCTATAAACAACATGTGGGTAGTTTATCATACTTGACTCATATTCAATCATATCTTTCCTTCACAATCAATCTTGTGTGCAAGTTAACGTAGTAGCTGAAGGGAAATCATTCAGATACAACCAAGAGGATGTTGAGGTACATTCAATTTACAATTTGGATTACCACCATGTCCTTTGAAGACTATGGTAAGCATTTACTAGGCTTTGCTAATGCTAATAGGCTTTGCTAATGCTAATAAGGAAAGAGATGTGGAGAAGTGGAAGTCTACTTTTGGATTAAAATTTTACCTTGAGTAATCCTATTACTTGGTCTTGCAAGAAGCAAAAGATTGTTAAGAGTGTCCTCCAATGAGGCAAGCATAGAGGAGCAATGAACGTGGCATAAGATGTGACATGGATTCTAAAGTTACTAAGAGAGCTTGGTTCTACACAAGGGAAAGCATCTATTTTTATGAAAATTAAAGTGCCATTCAAGTTGCTCATAATCATGTTGCATGTGAGGACAAAGCATTGAGTTTCATTGCCATGGAGTAGTCAAGATGCCAGCCATATGTTCTTTGGAGTATTCATGATGGACTAGTATTGCCTCTATTATCGAGGAATTTCCCTCTAAACCAATTAAGAAGTATTAGGTGATCGATGTACTAATTTTCTATTATGGAACATGGTCTATGCATTCAAGAGAAGATGCATGAATTCATATATATGAATACTAATAACCAAATAGTTAACATCTTCATGAAACTCTTTGTTGACGCAATGTCCATCAAGCTAATGGACTTGGTTAAGCTTTCAATAGCTAGCATTAGAGGAATGAAAAGTGAGCTTCATATTGAAGCAGGTTCAAACCACTAAGTCCACTTCCTTATAAACCTCCATGTTATATTTTAGGAAGTATGATACAAAACCAATCTTGTTGCATCAGTTGAATTAGAAATTTTATGGTATGCTTTTCGGTAACATATATTGCCAACTCACTCTTCTATATTTTGAGGATGTGTATATATACAAGGATTCGCCTCCCACCTACTTAATCTTATTCTACTAGTGATTCTATTTATCATATTTCTTTTGATGTTTCTTTATACCACCACATTTCTGTGTTGTCTCTTTCCTTGTGGAGTTGTTTCTTTGATTATCAACATGTATCTCTGATCTTACATTGCTCTTGCATCATACTACTTCTTTCACATTTCAAACACCATGACTATTGTATGGACTTTCAAGAAAATCACAGTAGAAGATCTTGGTTAGTGTACTTTCAAACCATTGTTTACCAAAATTCAAGTAATTTGAGCCAATACAAACACAATTTTACTTAAGTTTGAATTTAAATCTGAGCTATCCATATACCGTCTTGGCTCTTCATGGAGAATGGATATTGAATTGATAACATAATCTTCTTTAAGCATCGTCATGTTTTTTAAGGTTTAAATTAGTGTTCCAGCCCAAAAGGGAACTAGCAAAGTCTATTTCTAATAAACCTTGATGAGTAAATGTATAGCAACTACCTATGCAAGAACAGAAAATTCCTAGAGCTAAGCTTAATAAGTTTCTTACAGGGATTTACTCATAATATTTCATTTCTATGGTATTAGCGATATTCTCTTGCAATTTGGTACATGGATTAACAGTGTCTCCCTGCACTAGGTACATATCTTCGGTTCACCTTAAATGGATTTAAAAAGGGAGTTCTGTAAACTCATATTTGAGTAAAAGTGAATCACACAAATTTCTTGCAACCCAACAACAGAATTCTTGATATCATAAACACTAGGTAATCCAATTAAAATAAAACACTACTCGGAGACTTATCACACACAAAAACTAAGTTAGATTTCCAAAAAATTGTGAAGATATAGTATCAAATATAAGATAATTCAATTGGCCACCTTAAAAATGAATAATAAAAAATATATATCTTGAATATTGTCATCTGTACGTCTTCTAAAAAGGCATCATCTTCTGCACCAGTAGTGAAATTGGTTTACCATAAATAGCAATAAGAAATCAGGAAGATCAAACTTTATTTAATTTAGAGAAAAGATCAAAGCAGAAATGCCCTTTCCAAGATAAAGGAAAGCGTAATCTTCCATCCCATGTACGATAAGTTCAATCACTAAACCAATAATATGAAAAAAGGCTCTAAATTCATTTGTGTATCATAAAGAATCAGAAACGTACATCTTGGTAGCTAATAACGCCAAGAAAATCGAATTTCCTGAAATATTTTGAAAGAGAAACTAGCAGGTGCTGTCCATATAGCCAATCAACAAATCCTGCACTGTCCCTCTGTCTGGCATCTTTGCAGCAGCTCCATATATTGGGGCCAAGCCATCTTCAAATGCATTTGGATTTTCTTCCACCTGTGTCAAATTCATAAGAATATTTTTAACTTTAAGTGTTCAATTACCTGACAAAGAACTATTGAGAACTTAAAAGATATCCCAAGAATGGAAAAATTCAGGCATTAAGAAACAATCATTTATAATATGACACCTATCGGGTGCTATGTGTGCAATTGACCTATGCAAAAAGGGGATGGATGTTGACTTCTTACAGCTGTAACACACTCTTTAAGATCTTTCAAAAAATCTTCCGCTATGAGAGTATGTTGAAGAGTAAGACAAATATGTATACTGCAAAACCAACCAACGTATGCATCAAATTGAACTACTGAGCTTCTCGTGAAACTCTTTTCACACATGCATAAAATCAAACTATTTTGAGGTTCTATAACTAATAAATTATTTTCTTGTAGGTTAGTGATCTTTAATTTATTACCAGTACTTTAGTACTAACCTGCTTGGTCTTTGCAGGGCATTCAAGTGCCACCCACGCGAAGACATAACATCATTCACTTTAAAAATATCAACCTCATCTGATCCGAATGCAATAACAGTCATGTCTGGTCTTCCCAAAATAAATAGTTCTGGAATTTGTTTTATTCTGCATATCTATATGTTAGTTTCAATCTAGTTTCCTGTGCATAATGACATTATAATTTGTATAAATCCATTAACTTCAAGTCTAAAGCATCTAGTCACTAAAAGAAAACAAAAGCACAACCTAACCAAATTTCTGGTTAGCAGATTATTAGAGTCTTACCCTTGTTGAATACTTTTTGATACTTCCATTATCTTCTTCGTGGCCTCCAAATATCCTACATGAATTGAAGGTTACGCTATGAAATGAAAAATAGGACATTCAGGAATGATTTTCATAAAAATATCTAATTCTGCAAAGGATGTGATGCACAGGAGTGAACTTATCAAAGATACAGCAATGCGTTACATATTACCTTCCTCACCAACAGACATCATAGCTGCCCAGGCACCAGCAATCAAACCACCAGGCCTACTTCCAGCAACAGATGGGGAAACATAAAGGCCTCCTGACCACTCCGTTACTGCAAATACCAAAAACAAACAACAAAATAAAACAGATGAAGCAAGCTTGACATTAAGGGTTTGTGTGTCTATGAATGCATGCATGGGGATGAGTGTGTGTGTGTGTGTGTGTGTGTGTGTGTGTGTGTGTGTGTGTGTGTACATGCAGCTGCAGGTGCATGCACGCATGTGTTGCATCCATCAATTATTGTCTATGACCCCTAGTTTGTTTCCATCCTTTGTAATGTCAAATAAGACATAAAACTAATACAAGTTACCACAAACGCTATGTAATGCTTTGTAAATAGCAGGAAACATTTAGTCAATCTTCTTCAAATGCATCAATTTGCATATAATTATATTCCCACAAATACAAGAATACATATACATACTTCAAATTCCACTTAATAACCACTTCCTTGAAGTCATACTTCCCACAGAACATCATAAAATTTTAAAAAGGTTTATTCTAGCATTCTTCTCAAGAATCTCTCTAACACAGTTATGATCACTTCCCTCTTGTCTGCATGAATGTCTCAAGTGTATTACAATTATTATAAAAAACAACCTATACAGGGAACTCTGCTTGACCAAGATCACGAGGTTTGTTGTGGTTAGTGACTCATGACAATGTATAACACTATAAATAGATGAATCATGGACATTGCTATTCTTTCTTCTCTGATGATAGAGATATTGACCAATCTATTTATGTTGTCAAATTTCTTGGTAAGTGTGGAACCCCATTTACAATGCTCAATGATCTAACGTCGCAATGGCCAACATGATCATAATCATTATTTTCAATACAGAACGTAGGTAATGATACTGCATTCATCTATTGTATTCTCTAGATAAAGAAAAAATATAGAACATTTTTTCTAAATAGAGGTCCTTGCTTACTGTAAATTGTTACATTACCAATTTACCAGGAATACTTGTAAGAAGAATTGTAAGCATGTAACATAACCCATGAATGAGTAGCAAAAAATATAGAGAACAATGCTTTATTGTTCAGGTAAAGTTCAGTACATGCTTTCACTTTGTATGGGGAGGACCTAGCAAAACAGTGGGCTACCTTAACGTTGGGCATGCTATTTAAAACACAACTCGAGACTCAACTGTTCATAACTACAATTTGAAAGGCACCAACCAATTGATCAATAAAAAATCAAGTCAGCTAAGAACCACGAAATTCATTTATAAAAATAGAATATTATAACAGTCTACAGTCCTTTGAATCTTTATCTAATACACTATGAACAAATCTTCACTAAGAATTTTTTTTTCTTTTTTAAATAGAAAAATGTCTATATTGATAATAGATTAAAGTACAAAAATGCTAGATGCAGATCACTTGAATAAAATTTGGAGGTTTACAAGCATCCGAATGGATGAGAACAAGCAGAGAAGATTAAAGAGTTATCATCCTGAGAAAGACCAAAGATATTCTGAAGTAGAAATGAGTCAAAGATACATAAGTATAAACAAATAACATGTAACATGTGTTTAGAGTTCTAAAATACATATTGTCAAAAGTTCAATCTGCCAATAGCATAATTTCGTTTGCCAATGTGAGGGCCAGTCTCAGGTCTCCCTTCAGCATTCTATGTAAATCCCATAGTAGCACCCTCCGTTTGACCACATTGAAATGCATTCCAATGACCAATTTGGACTGTGGACTAAGACAAATTGGAATTCTTTGAGTTGGGGGCCCTCTTAGAGACTGTGGTAGTGATTTTGTTGTGCAGCTACTGTCTAATCTCTTTTTTCCCTGTCAATGCTTAGGAATCGTTCAATGGCTTCAGCTCTGCTGACCTAGTGTTGTGATTTTAGCACACAACATTTGCCAATGGAATTTGTGATACATATTTGATGAAGCACACACATACTGAGAGGGGGCAGGGAGACAGGGAGGCGGTGAATCAGTATAGATCAAACTTTTCTTTTTCACAACTTAATCAATCACAGCAGTATTACTTCAAAACTTTATCATTTGTAGCAATAGCATATATGCAAGCTCTAGCAATTAAGAACATAGGAAGAACACACGATTGGACGTGGAAACTCTTACGGAAGAAAACCACGGAAAAATATTTCTTGTATAAACCTTCTTACAAATTTCATAGGCACCAGCCCATTGGAGACATCAATCCCAACCACTGAGCATCAACTCAGACACCAATCTCTTCTAATAAGAGGCACCAACCTCTCAATCTCCTCAATTAGGAGGCTCCGACCTCCAAATGAAAGTAATGTTTGTCTTCTTGAGTATTTCTGCTTCAATATGCTTTACAAATCTGCCTCAATGTCATTTCACATCTGCACATAACAACATTCAAATCTGCCATAAGTTTGCTCCAATGTCTTCCACAAAATGGGCTCAAATTGCTCTCATAAATATGCTCAAATACTTTCTACAAATCTGCTTGAATAACCGTTTATTTCTACTCTTCATCCAAATAATATTCTTTGAAAATTGATTGCTTTTACCTCTCAACCCTCTATTTATACTTGCCAAAATGCCTCTGCATCCAAGGGAGGTGACTATGGGGGATAATCCAGAACAGCAATAAATGTTTTTTATTTATTTTATTTTTTCTTGCCCAAGATGGGCACATTTCTCAAGGTGGTCGTCCCTCTTTTTTTATTTTTAATTTTAAACTCACTAAATTGGTTGCCACAAGAGAGGTCGACCCAAATTAAAAATTATTTTTATTTTTATTTTTATCTTCACATGATGGGCCCCAAACTTGGATCCAGAGGTCAGCCAGCATAAATCACCTTTGACATCAATCATCACAATTTTCCATTTTGACATCAATGACGATAATTTTTCCAACAATATTCCCCTTGCAACTCCATGTTCATCATTGATGCTGGCCTACATAGTGTATCCAAGAGTCTCTATAGCCTTTAGCAGATTCACGGAAGTGGATCACTTTGAATGAAGGGCTCAAAAGGTGTAAGCATTTTTTTTGCAAGTCTCAAGCCTTGTTGTCAACCACCTTAGCGAGCCCCACGTGGGACCCACCACTTGTGCAAACATCCAAAAAAGCTCTCCTCTAGTTTGCACAAATATGCACAAGTGGAAAATTCATGAAGCACTAGCCACCCCGCCCCAACCCATAGGTTCTAGATTCGTACTCAAATTTTCTTGCCACCCATGCACATGTGCTCAATTTCTACTATGATAAATGTTAATTTCCTATTGCCCCCTTGTTGGTTGAAAATTTTGTATACTTGAGAAGGTGTACAAAATTGTGGTTTCAACCACAGTACGTAAGATAAACTCTCCTATTTTCAAAGGGAAGGCTCCCCCTTCGCTTTCTATTTTATCAATTCAGAAATTAATTCTAGTTACAAATCTATCTAAACCTGGGTGAAACTCTCATCTTGTTCTCTTTTTTCAGAAAAGACGACTATCCTTTTCTCTTATTTCAGAAAAGGATCACAATGGAAAGCATATATGATTAATAAAGTAAAGAAAGAAGCAAAGTTTCCATGAAGGCACAAAGTCCTTCGTTGCTCCTCCGAGACAGGAAAGCAATCTCCAAGCACAAAGTCTTGAGAATTAGAAATCCTATCTACCTTTTCGAAGTAATACTATGAAACAATATATATAACAGCACAAAGTCTGTAAATATAATGCACTTATGAGTCACAATTCCTAACTGTAAACCAATTTGATTTAATCCTTCAAACTTGAAGCACAAAGACTGCAAGAAATCAAATCAACGTCTTTTCACAATAACTCCAAAATCCTTTCAAGAAGAACTCAGAAAATTACATTACCATGACATAAGAACATAGTAATGAAATGCAACAAGATTCAACACAAAGTCTGAAATCCTTATGCCTTCTTTATACCACTTGAAAATTAAGTTCACATACACAAAGCTCAAAGTCTTTTTTGCTGTAAATTTCTGCAGAGTTTTCTCTATTGCCAAAAAGATAAAAATTACAAAGGATCTCCTCAAGTATTTATAGGAGAGAGGCCTTGAGAAAAAGGTGGGAGGATCCCAACTAACTTGAGAAAATCTCTCAACCGCTAACTAATTGCAATTGACTTATTCAAAATTACAATCCAAATTGTGATTTGTCTTGTAAGAATTTACATGTAATTACGTTTTCCAAAACTGCAAGAAAAGAAGACTTGCAATTTGCAAAACTTGTTTTTACATATATTTTGTCAAAAGTAAAATACATAAAACAACCTAATATTTTATTCTGTCCCGTTCCTAGCTTTGAAGGATAGAAACTTGCTGATAATTTCCTGCAACTCATTAGGATCGGGACCAAGTTTATTTTTGGCAACGGCAACGGTCTTTATGATAACATCATAGTATCTAACTATTGCCTCTCTATGCTCTTCGAAAGCAGCTTGCATTTTGTTAAAGACCAACTGATGATTGACAAATTTATGAATAGTATCCATAGAAAATTGATCTAAATCTAGCTCTTGGTGAAGATTCACAGTAATCTGAGAAACAACATCACTGGCTGCAAGTAATTCACCTTCATGACTTAACACCTTGCAAGGGATTTTCTCAAAATCTGAAAGCATGTCATTTTCAATTTCAGCACTCATTTCAAGGGTAGCCTGGATATCTTTGACAAGATCTTGAATAACTAAGGATTTGTTTGTCATAAGTTCCTCAAATTCTATGTATTTTTCCCTTTTTGAAATTACCGAGTTGCTACATAGAATCTCCAGCTTCACTTGATCAATCTCATGCCAGATTTTTAAGTCTTTCTCAAGAGAATGTAGATTTTGTTGAAAGGCTTCTAGAGTTTGATTCATTTTGAATCTTGCCGCTTTGACAGTATTTAAATTCTTCAATGCCTTTTCAACCACTGGTATCCCTTGATCAATTAGTTGGGCTGTCTAGGAATCAATTGCCTTAGCTTTTTGCGCAATTCTCTCTAATTGCCTGACTGATCCCTTAGGAGCAAACAAGGATGATGAACCAACTGTTTTTGATGACCCAGTAATCCTTTGAACAACTAAAACAAGTTGTTCATTTTCCTCTTTGAGCTTCTCCTTCTTGGCTAGAAGTTCATTGTAGTTTTGTGCCAAAATTGTCACTGAACTCTAAGCATCTTGCATCACATTAGCATGAGTCTACTTGCCTAATTCCACCCTAGTGAATCTATAATCGGACACCTGCATCTCCTCATGTGGTTTGTCGACAAGAGGCTTTGCCATTTCAGCATATTTCATCTTGTTGCTGTCAACAAATACCTGTGATACTGTTTTGGCCTTCTTTGCAATCATCGGTTTAGATTTCTTTAATTTTTGGAAATCAAACACATCAGGAGAGACTGCTTGTTTCTTCCTCTTTGGAGCAACTGAGTTTAACCATGGAGGTAGGTCCAAGGTTCTTACCTCTGAAACAACAGCTGCAGCCTGTGTAGAAATGGACTCAGCCTGTGTCACAACTGAAATTCTAGGAGGCGCCTCAGTTTGCACAGCCACCATAGTTTGCTCAGAAGACAAATTATGATTAGGATCAGCCATGAAACAATCAAAGCTTGCTGCTGATGTATCTATCTCTGGGAGAGTTATTTCAGATATTACCAGAAAGATTGGAGTTGTATCAAATACATTCTCCAAGTTGTCATGCAAGCTCCTCACAGGTGTATTCATTATCGATGTAGCTGAAGAGTGATGAATAGCTTCTGAAGGTGGGATGGGAGAAACAAATACTGTAGAGAAAGAATCAACATCACTGTCCAAGGGAGAAATAGGAGATATTGTTGAAACAGGTATTGGAACTTCAACATGAGGAGACATTTCACTTAGAATAGTAGAGGTCTCAAGAACCTCCTCTTCTTGCTGCTCCAAAACTTGTATCTGCGTTTCCTGAACTTCTTTCCCCTTCAGTGTTTCCTTTTCCAATGGTTCCTTTACAGCTCGGCTTACTCTTAACTTAATTCTGGTGCCTGAAGAAGAAGCTCCTTCTTTTGATTTATCTCTAATCTCTGACTTCAATCCTTTAGGCCCAGCTGAATCATTCTCAGCTCCATTTCTGATTTTTATTGTCTTAACGCCTATGCTTTTAAGCCAAGTATTTGCTAAGACTGATTGAAATCTATCAAAAATGGAGGTAGATTCCTTTTGAGACCACTGGATTGCAGGAATGGGAGCATTAGCTACTTCTTGCTCTTCATATTCAGGATCTAAAATCTGCCCATCATCAATTACTCCTTCAGGAACCAAGGTCAGATTGAGATCAATAATTTGTTCCACTGTGAGCCTGCAGTAATCCATTTTATAGATGTCTTTTTCTATTCAGAAGTCTGCCCAAATGTCTTCAATGTGGTGCACATGAGTGAAAGCTCTTCTAATTTTGTTTTTCACTCTTCTGTAGTCAAATTCCATTCTGGCCTGAAATTTCTTCAACTTTATTTCTTGAAGTTCAGCTTCCATTGATTTCGCCCTTGAGGAAGTTGTCAAAGAGTACCTCCCAATTATCAATGGATTATGTGATGAGATACTGACTCCAGTCTTATGTTGGGTAGCTTGGCGTGCATGTACTATCATCAACTGCCTTCCTAGCTCCATCAAAATGATCCTATCTGTTGAATACCTTGGAAGCATATAAGGCTGGTCTTCAAAACAGCCAACTCTCATATAAGTGAAAGTAGGGAACTGAAGAAATAAGCAACCATACTCATTTACTTTTCTCCATGCAGGCTTAGACACCTTGTTATTTTCCAGTGCTTTGTCAAACAAACACATGAAATGACCAAAGAAAGCATCTTGAACTCTTCTGTAATGGACTCGACTTTGCCTTAAAGTCAGCTGATCGTAATACTC
Source organism: Sequoiadendron giganteum (assembly GCA_007115665.2). Classification (NCBI taxonomy): domain Eukaryota; kingdom Viridiplantae; phylum Streptophyta; class Pinopsida; order Cupressales; family Cupressaceae; genus Sequoiadendron; species Sequoiadendron giganteum. The sequence continues at coordinate 205,732,204 of CM021110.1, read as the reverse complement.
CCAAACAGGAACTAATGATCTGTCACCTTTAGTAGAAAAACCTGGAAACTGCCTCAATGAAGCTGCTATATAAACCAGATATGAGTTCATGTAGAAGGTGAGTGTGGTAGGAACCTGTGCAAGCCGTTCACACAAACTGTCACTGATTATTTCAACCCAAAAGATTGGGTACTGTGCTTTTCTGATCACTACGATGAATTTATACATCCAGTTTTCAAACATATTGGAAACTTTTAACCCCACTATTCTACTCAGGAGAGTGATCATATCATTAATCTCCTCCTTAAAATCAGACCGATACAATTTGGGTATCCGGGTCGCACAAGGTCGTGATTTAAGAAACCACCTATGATTGATATGTTTAATACAATCATTCTTTTTCTGCTCGAAATGATTATGAGCACTCTTCACTGTGATCTTTGAATATGTAGGAGCATCAGGAACTCTGAAGATTCGGTTGATAGTCTCAGGATCAAGCCTAATAACTACGTTGCCGTCATCATCCTTGATGGTTCTGGATTCACTGTCGAAGTGGGATGCACATGCAAGAACGAATTCCGGCTCGAGGGCAGCAACAGGAAAAGAAGATACCAAGTGAATATGACTTCTCAACAATAACTGCATATCATGGGAAGTTGATGTCTCTGCCCTTTTAAGAAACTCGGACATATCAACATGCCCAATTTCTGTGTCCTTGATCTCATCTATGTTTGAGACCACATGAGATGAAGAAATCTCATTCTGATACTTGTCAAACTTATTTCTCATCTTTTTGCTTGCTGGAGAAGTCAGTTTGTCTGTCATTGAACAGGAATTTGCAAGACTGCGGTGAAAACCCCATAAGGTTAGAACATCATTAGCATCAACATGCGAAGACATAGTAGCCATTATCAACAAGACTCAAACCCTAGGGCAATGAAACTGCCTTCTGAATGATGATGGAAAACGAATGGGGAAAGACCAGTTTAGATCTTGGTGAGGTGATTGCGATTGAAAAAAATGCTTTGTCCTTTTGGAACAGCAAGTCAAAAAGAAGGGTTTTCTAACTTAAAATTGAAGATAAGTCAAAAAATTCAACTTTTGAGCTTATTAGAGCATTTCGGGTTTTTGAATGTTTTCAGCAACTTTATAAAGTGCAATCAGGATTTTTGGCCATTTAAACAATTTTTATTTTTTTGCAACTTTCAAACGATTGCAATTTTCATGACAAACCCCGACTTGCCTTTTGGTACTAAAAACCCGAAATTGAGACAAGGCATTTTTTTAATGAAAATGAAGGTAAATGAGATGGGAAATGAATGTGAATAAATGGGATATGGCGAAATGAAAGAGGTGGATTTAGTGAAGGAAAACAGTTATGGAAAATAGAGAATGGAGAAGTGAGAAAAAATGCGTTTTGGCTAAAAGGAAAGATGCTTAGCAAAAATGGATTTTGTGATAATGACAGAAGTGATAATAACAATACACACTTTTCATTCTTAAGCTAGCGGCAGTCCTTCATGAAATCGATTTTACTAACAAACAAGAAGATGACCTCCAAACAATGACAGGAAAAATAAAAAACTAAAACAAACCGCAAAAAACGTGTTTTATTCTTAAGATGGGGAGATAATGATTCTCAAAGTTGAAGATGAGTAACGATAATGCCATCAACAAAACGCGAACAAGTAGGAAGAAAACACATTTAAAATAAAGACAGCAACAGAAAACGCCAAGCAAAACACGATCTCATCATGAGAAAAAACACGTTTTTCATTCTTAAGATAGCCGTCACTTATATCCAGCAAAACGTGATTTGCTAAAGATAAGAAAACAAATAAAAGATGAGAAAAAGGAATCATACCTGGAAGAAAAGAAGCTGAAACACAGAATGAAGAAGAAGAACCCTAGCTAATTCGAATTTTCTTTCTTAGACAATGAGAGCCTAAATATCCAAGTTGGGGGCGCGATTCTTGTTGAAGGATTTATGAAAGCTCCCAAGGAAAGAGGAAAGCAATCAAATTGGGACACAAACTCTTCAAATCTGAGCAAACTTCTTCAAATCGGGTTTCAAGAACCAAACAACAACAAGAACAAGCAAATTCGGGTTTTTTATTTCACTTAGCAACTTTATTTTTTGTCAAATGAATAAATCGGACTTTTCAGCTCATATAACAATTTTCATTTTAACAAAATGAGGGTTTTTGAGCAACTTAAACAATTTCGGGCTTTTAACTCCCTTTGACAATTTTTCTTTTAACAAAAATTGGAACTTTTGAGTCACTTGAGCAATTTCGGGTTTTTGAACCACTTTAACAATTTCGGACTTTTTACTCACTAAAGCAATTTCGGACTTTTTATTCACTTTAGCAATTTTGCTTTTAGGCTTGAAATTCCCTATTCTACTGAGCTGCCTAAAAAACCCGAATTTGACCAAAAAGACAAGAAAAAAGACTCAAAATTTGACAAAAACGGAAAGGGAAGCTGATGAAAGGATGCCCAAGGGGATCATCAAGTAAAACCTGAAGTTTTTTGATCTCAACACCTCGTAAAATGTGCCTTAGAGAGAAAAACTTCAAATTTTTGGGTAGGTTGCTTCAATTTTTGTCATGTCAAAAATTGAGGACAACACTGCCAAAGATCTGAATGGATTGAAATGTGTTTGTTGAGGAATATCTCGCTTGATAAAGAAAACATCACTAAAAATGGCCCCTCACACACTCATTTGATGGTCTCCATTTCCTAGATCTACCAAGCACACCCCAAACAGTTAACAAGTCCCCTCTACCTCATCCATTGTCACCATTGTAGAAAGTGGAATGTGGCTCACTATCCCCATCAAATATCTCAATACTTTGTTTGACATCTCCATTCAATCATTAGGCATTTCTTCGTCTTTGCTCAACATCTATTTTTCTTTCTCATTTGCATATTGTAATTCTTTTGTGGCCTAGACCAATTTTGGTAGTGTGAGCTTGAGGGCTCACCATGTTATATAAATAGGGGCTAACCTAATCTAAATATCTTTTGGCTTATTAAGTAATACATCATCTCTACATTTTGTTAACATATCATCCTAGTGAGGGTCCTTGGACTATACTTGTTTATTATTTTTTATGCCTACTCAAGGTAGTTAGATGGAAGTAGTTTAATTGGCATGTTGTGAATGTGTGTTCTATTATATTTCCTATCTATTCAAGTAGAATGCATTTCAACTTGTTTGTTAGAATGCAAAAGGAAGTTGAACCCACCTTAGCTACACTAGATTGTAATGTCTCCTTCTCAATAGCCACTTAGGGTGATCACTTAGCCTTTTTAATTCTCGAAGGCTAAAGGTGAAATTAAGGGAATCCTTTACTTAATTATTTAATATTGCCTTGCATCAAGTTAATTTTATAAGGTGATATTAAGTAATTAATAAAGTAATGTTTTAAAGTGACTTAAGTGAAATAATTAAAATGAACTTTATAAAGTCACTTTATTTTTGTGAGCAAGAAATTATGTGGGAATTATAAAAGGCGGAAAAAGGTTCATTTCTCACATTTTGGATTTTATTTTCACACATCGAATTGGAGAGCCTTTGGAGGTTTTTGTGCTGAGGATTTTGGAAACCCTATAACTTCAGTTTCGGTTGTGAAACCATCAACCCTAACTGAGAATAGTCAAGAGAGTCAACCAGACTTTCTACTCTACACTTCAATGCATATTTAATGGAAGTCATTTCATCATGAGGAAGCCCTAGGCGCAGCTTTTTCAAAGTATAGAAGACTTATTGGAGTCATGGAAATGAATGTTTTGGGGAGATTACTGATAGGCACAATTTTTTGAAGAAGGCATCTATGTATTCAGCTATATTTCTGAACGTGGTCACTTCCTGAAGGTTTGGATGGGTTGTATGATATTCATTCAGCCAGGAGCACTCATATATATGAAAATTGATTGACTGTGAGGAGTTACTGTTAGCTACTGGTGCAAACTGAACATTGTTGAGGACGTTATCTTTGCATGCACTGCTATATGAAGACGTCTAAGAAGTGAGCTGAAGACTAACATGGATTCTGGGTGAAGCGACATCAACAAGAGCCCCATCTCAGTCTAGGACAACTTCTATATCAGGTTTGGGCATCTTTAACTTGTTATTTCTGATTGTAGTCTGGTCTGTGAACAAAATATGCTAGAAAAGGGATCTCAATGACTACTGTAACAGAATTGGAGTTATTGTGGATGTGTTACAATATTGTCATACTCAGAAATTACCACTAGACTTGCTGATACAGAAGTTCTATTGTTGTTGTACCTTGTAAGGAGTTGTTAGCACTATCATAGGATGTCAAATGGTAAAGAAATAGCAATATCATCATAGCATTAAATTGTACCCAGTCAGTAAGTTAATGTCTGTTTGCTTACATGTACTGCTGAACTTTGAAATGTAAACCTGAGAGAGTTCGTTTTTGTCTTTATTGTTTGATCATTTCCATTCAATGTTATTTCATTCATGCACAATGATTATTTGACAAATGAGAAGATATCAAACCAAAACATCCAAAAAAATCTTGCATATCGGAGAAGGGTTCTTACAGTGGTATCAGAGCTGGATTCCTGCCAGCCTGTGAGAAATCAGATGTTTTCAGTTGCATGCAGTGTTATGAATCCAAACGATCAGGCTTATGTCACATATAGAAGAAGAAGAGCAAGAGAAGAGGGCTTTGATCCGTTGGCTTCAGATTCTTCATCTAAAGAGGAAAACATGGGAGATAGGTGTGATATACCTAAGGGTAGCACTTATCAGATTCTTAATGACCCGGCTAGAAGCCAACAACAAAGGTAATAAGAATGATGGAAATAATGCAGAGGAAAGTAATATTCATATTCCGACACACAGTCGTGCTAGATCAGCTAGCAGGGTAACACCTAGGCCCCTTATGCCTCAATTTTTGGGGGTCAACCAGCTGATAATTAGGGGCAGAAAGCACAAGGAGAGGATTTTTCAAATTACCCGAGAGAGTATAGGTCTTTGGGGCATGAGTTCCATGCTGCTATGACATTGCAGGACTTTTGTGCCATTAAGTATAGAAATAGGCCCAGAGACAACAACAGGGGACCCCAAAATCAAGATTTGAAACACAAGGTTGGAAAACTTTCTATGCCCTCCTTCGATGGTTCCAGCAAGTGTATAGCTAGAGCTTGGGTGTAGAAACTAGACACCTACTTCCAGCTTAATCCCATGATGGAGACAAAAGCGATAAAATATGCTACGTTGCACTTGGAGGGTGAGGCACATGAGTGGTGGTACCACGGACTCATCACCTTGGGTCATGCCAACATCACCTCTTATCTGGATTTTACACAGAGACTGATGGATAGATTTGATCAGAAGGATCCGGAGTTGCATTTCAGGGAATTAGCTCAACTTAGACAGAGTGGCATAGTGGACGCCAACATTGCTGAAGTCTAGAGTTGGCAGTTATGGTCACAAATATTTCAGAGAAGAGGCTGGTCATGTTGTTCATTGAGGGTCTTTCTGAGCCACTCCGTGGCTGGATTCAGAATTTCAAATCCAAGTCATTGTAGGATGCCATTATTCGAGCTCGGGACATGGAGCACTTAGCACCTAAAAAAAAAAAATTCCTGTCCAAACCATTCATTCAACAAAAGAACAAGGATAAGAAACCCTTTTAGAAAGAGTGGTCTAAAAGGAGTAAAACGGAAGAGGAAGAACGCAAGGAATGCAAGAGGAAACAAATTTTCTATCATTGCAAGGAGCACTAGGAATCGGGTCACCATTGTTTGGGTAAGGGAAAGGTCCACTTTATTGAGGTTTTATCAGATGATGAGGACGAGGGTGAGACTAAACATGCATAGGGCAATGAAGACAATAGTTCTGATGTTGAGCAGCCACAGGTGGAAACTAAGAGTGGAACTATTGCTACTATTTTAGGTACACCCAAGTTCAATTTATTCAGAGTTAGAGGGGTCTTGCAGGTTCAACGTGTTACGGTGTTGATAGACACTGGGGCAACCCACAACTTCATTGACTCAGCCTTAGTGGCTAAGCGTGGTATACCAACACAGGACTTTGAGGGGTTCAATGTTATGGTTGCAGATGGGTTCAATATATCTTGCACGTAGAGAGTCCCTTAGTTGAGTGTCATCTTGGGAAACTATACAATCACAGATGATTTTGATCATTTATGTAGTTGACTTGGGTGATGTGAATGTTATACTTGGTATACAGTGGTTGCAGCATTCATTGGGTCGATATTCGCAAAACTTCTAGACTATGGAGTTGAAGTTCAAGGCAACGAATGGCAAGAAGGTTGTGCTCCAGGGCATAGCTAATGGGGCCCTGAAGATTGTGTCAGCGAAGAGGATGGGGAGTATCTTAAGGAACAAAGATATAGCATGGGCAACAAAATGCTTAATCATGTCTAAGGACACACTTGACAAGGATCAACCATATGATATCGATATACAAACACTTCTAGGTAAGCACGATAGAGTGTTTGGGGAGATCCCTCCAGGGAGGCCACCGAACAGGGGATTTGAGCACACCATTGAGTTGGAGGGGGCAAAGCCCGTCATTACCACCCCCTACCGTCATCCTAAAAAGTTTAAGAATGAGATAGAAAAAGCAATCAAGGAATTTCTTGATATGGGACATATATGGCCTAGTTCTAGTCCTTTCGCTTCTTTTGTGGATTTGGTTAAGAAGAAGGATGGGGCAATGAGGATGTGCATAGACTATAGGGCTCTCAACAAGAAGACCATCAAAAATAGGTACCCAATACCCAAGATCGACGAGTTGTTGGATGAGCTTCATGGGGCAATATATTTCTCTAATATAGATCTTCGCTCGAGGTACCACCAAATTAGAGTCAGAGAGCAGGATGTTCACAACCTTCCAATGTCATTATGGCCATTATGAATTCTTAGTCATGCCCTTTGACTTGACTAACACACCTGCAACATTTCAGTCTTGCATGAATAACATTTTAACTAGTAGTTGCATAAATACCTCGTATTCTTCGATGACTTGCTCATATACAACAAAACGTGCAAGGATCACCTTAAGCAGTTGGATGAGGTGTTAGGTATTATGGAGGAGCGGTCTTTGTATGCTAAGGCCTTGAAATGTGAGTTTGGCCTTAAGGAGATACTGTATCTGGGACATATTATTAGTGCACAGGGTGTTCAGGTCCATCAGGAGAAGATCAAAGCAATTCTTGACTGGCCACCACCTAGGACACTTACAGAGTTGTGAGCGTTCTTTGGATTATGCAACTACTATAGGCACTTTGTTAGAGGATTTTCTCAGTTGGGAGCACCATTGACAAACCTTTAAAAAAAGGGAGCATTTAGTTGGTCTGAGGAGGCACAACGAGCTTTTGATAAGCTCAAGGAGGTGATGAGCACTTCTCTAGTGTTGGCACTTCTCGACTTCACACAACTGTTTGTCCTTGAATGTGATGCATCTGGTGAGGGTATAGGTGCAGTACTAATGCAGAACAGACACCCTATAGATTTTGAGAGCTATAAGTTGAGGGGACCTGAGAGACTTTACTCCATCTACGATAAGGAGATGCTCGCCATAATGCATGCATTGGCAAAGTTCAGGAAGTATTTGGTTGGGGTTAAGTTTGTGGTGAGGATGGACCACAACAGTCTCAGGTATTCCTTGGAGCAGAAGGAGTTGAATGAGAGGTAGCAAAAGTGGATTAGTAAAATACAGGCCTACGATTTTGACATTGAGTACGTGAAAGGGAAGAAGAATGTTGTTGCAGATGCCTTTTCTAGGAAACCATCTACTTGCTCACTTGTAGAGGTTTCAACGGATTGGAAATCTCATCTCTTGGTAGAGTACTCCAAAAGCAAGTTTGCATGCAAGGTAATGGATGGACAGGTACAGGATGATCAATACAGAGTTATGGATGATATTATTTTCTATAAGGGAAGAATCTACCTAGTGCCAGAATCTAAACTTAAAGAAAAGATTTTGCGTGCTTCACACAACTCACCCTTAGCAGGTCATTAGGGTTACTTCAAAACATACCGGTAGGTTAGAGAGAGGTTCTCTTGGAAGGGCCTCAAGGAGGATGTATTGAGGTATGTTAGGGAGTGTACAACTTCTCAGCAAAACAAGTCAGGGCACTCACATCCAACGAGTTTGTCGCATCCTCTACCCATTCCTAAGCAGAAGTGGGAGAGCATTTCCATGGATTTTATCACCGGTCTTCCCAAGGTGCATGGTAAGACTGCATATATGTGGTTGTGGACCATTTGACGAAATATGCTCATTTCCTCACCATATCATCTGAGTTTAAGGCACCCTAGGTGGCAGAATTGTTCTTCAGGGAGATTTTCAGGTTGCATGGTCTACCGAAACATATAGTGCGTGACAGGGACAGCAGATTCCTAAGTGCTTTCTGCAGGAGTTATTTAGGTTGGCAAGGACAAAGTCAACTCCTAGCACAAGTTATCACCCTTAGACAGATGGACAAACTGAGATAGTGAACAAGTGGATTGAGGGGTACTTGCGTAACTACATTTCAAGACAGCAAAGAGCGTGGGTCAAGTGGTTGCACTTAGGTGAGCACTATTATAATACCACTTACCACATGTCGATTGGCATGTCACCTTTTTGTGCTTTGTATGTGTATGATGCACTATCCTTCATGGACTTACCTTTTGGTGAGAGCAGAGCCCCCAAAGCTAAGGATTGGATTCAGGAAAGCTAGGATATCTTGAGAGCTCTTAAGGATAATTTGCAGCTAGCTCAGAATCAACAGAAGACATATGCGGACAGGCATCGAGTTGAGCGAAGTTTTGAGGTTGAGGATATGGTTTTCCTTTGTTTGCAGCCATACAAATAGTCTTCGTTGAAGAAGAGCGGGGCAAAAAAGCTCAAGCCTCGGTTTTATGGGCCCTACAGGATCATTAGACGTGTTGGGGAGGTAGCATATGATTTAGATTTGCCAGAGGGCAGTAAGATTCATAATGTATTTCATGTTTCGTGCCTCAAAAAGGCACTAGGACAATGGGTTACTTCATCTTCCGAGTTATCCCCATTGGATGAGGAGTGACATTTGGTGCTGATTCCTGAAGAGATAGTTGATGCCCGAGAGAAGAGATTGAGAAATAGAGTGGTTAATGAGTTTTTGGTCAAATGGAGAGACTTGCTAGGACGCAACTTGGGAGGGAGAGCAAATTCTATAGCATCCCAATTTGCAATTGCTTGAGGGAAAGCAATCTAGGGAAGGGAGAACTGTAATGTCCCCTTCTCATAGCCACTCAGGGTAATCACTTAGCCTTTTTAATTCCCGAAGGCTAAAGGTGAAATTAAGGGAATCCTTTACTTAATTATTTAATATTGCCTTCGGTCAAGTTAATTTTATAAGGTGATATTAAAATATTAATAGAGTAACATTTTAAAGTGACTTAAGTGAAATATTTAAAATGAACTTTGTAAAGTCACTTTATTTTTGTGAGCGGGAAATTATGTGGGAATTATAAAAGGCAGAAAAAGGTTCATTTCTCACATTCTGGATTTTATTTTCACACATCAAATTGGAGAGCCTTTGGAAGTTTTCGTGCTGAGGATTTTGGGAACCCTATAACTTCAGTTTCGGTTGTGAAACCATCAACCCTAGCTGAGAATAGTTGAGAGAGTCAATCAGACTTTCTACTCTGCACTTCAATGCATATTTAATGGAAGTCACATTTGAGGGAGTTCTTCTTTTGCAAGAATAAATTGGTACAAGTTTTGGGAAATGGGGAAACAAACTTTACTGCTGATTTTCGTGATTGTTGTTCATTGAGACAATATTCCTTCAATGGGTCGACTCTTAAGCTCGCTACACACTCTTTGAAGTCATTTCATCATGAGGAAGCCCTAGGTGCAGCTTTTTCAAAGTATACAAGCCTTATTGGAATCGTGGAAATGAATGTTTTGGGGAGATTACTGATAGGCACCATTTTTTGAAGGTGGTGTATATGTATTCAGCTATATTTCTGAATGTGGTCACTTCCTCTGAAGGTCTGGACAGGTTGTATGAGATTCATTCAGCTGGGAGAACTCATATCTATGAAAATCCATTGACTGTGAGGAGTTATTGTTAGCTGCTAGTGTGAACTGAACATTGTTGAGGACGTTATCTTTACATGCACTGCTGTATGAAGACCTCTAAGAAGTGTGCTGAAGACTAGCATGGATTCTGGATGAAGTGATATCAACAAGAGCCCCATCTCAGTCTGAGACAGCTTCTATATCAGGTCTGGGCATCTTTAACTTGTTATTTCTGATTGTAGTCTGGTCTGTGAACAAAATATGCTAGAAAAGGGAGCTTAATGACTGCTGTAACAGAATTGGGGTTATTGTGGATATGTTACAGTTACAATATTGTCATACTCAGAAGTTACCACTAGACCTGCTGATACAGAATTTCTATTGTTGTCGTACCTTGTAAGGAGTTGTTAGCACTGTCATAGGATGTCAAGCGGTAAAGAAATAGCAATATCATGATAGCATTAAATTGTACCCAGTCAGTAAGTTAATGTACTGCTGAACATTGAAATGTAAACCTGAGAGAGTTCGTTTATGTCTTTATTGTTTGATCATTTCCATTCAATAATATTTCATTCATGCACAATGATTATTTGACAAACGAGAAGATATCAAATCAAAACATTCGGTAAAATCTTACATATCGGAGAAGGGTTCTTACATAGACACAGACCCTTCGCCTATTTTAACTCTAGTAGGCTAATTGGGAGGAAAAAGGGAATAACTAATTAATTTAATTAAGTTGTCTAAAGTTTAGACGACTTACATGTAATTAATTATTTTATTTTAAAAGTTGAACAGTTAAATTAAAAAGTGACTTTATGGGGACCTAAATATAAAAGTTAAATTATTAAGTCACATAAGGTAGGGAAGGGAATACCGAATAATATTATTTTTTTTCGAAAAAAGTGTACAGAGAATTGTGAAGAAAAATTCATTCTTGACTATTTTCATTTGAAAACAACTTTGAAAGTGAGCAACTATTCATCTTTTGCCCTAGGACAAAAACCCTATGGAAAGATTGGTTTCGAGGATGAAAACCCTCCTAGCCAATTTATAGGTGGATTCATGCAAGATTAATAGGTGCACGTAATATTATTTTTTTTCGAAAAAAGTGTAAAGAGAATTGTGAAGAAAAATTCATTCTTGACTATTTTCATTTGAAAACAACTTTGGAAGTGAGCAACTATTCATCTTTTGCCCTAGGACAAAAACCCTATGGAAAGATTGGTTTCGAGGATGAAAACCCTCCTAGCCAATTTATAGGTGGATTCATGCAAGATTAATAGGTGCACGTAATATTATTTTTTTTCGAAAAAAGTGTAAAGAGAATTGTGAAGAAAAATTCATTCCTGACTATTTTCATTTGAAAACAACTTTGGAAGTGAGCAACTATTCATCTTTTGCCCTAGGACAAAAACCCTATGGAAAGATTGGTTTCGAGGATGAAAACCCTCCTAGCCAATTTATAGGTGGATTCATGCAAGATTAATAGGTGCACGTAATATTATTTTTTTTCGAAAAAAGTGTAAAGAGAATTGTGAAGAAAAATTCATTCCTGACTATTTTCATTTGAAAACAACTTTGGAAGTGAGCAACTATTCATCTTTTGCCCTAGGACAAAAACCCTATGGAAAGATTGGTTTGAGGATGAAAACCCTCCTAGCCAATTTATAGGTGGATTCATGCAAGATTAATAGGTGCACGTAATATTTGAAGATTGAAAAGATTTATGCTCAGGTATTAAATTAATATTTTCTTCAGTTTGTGTCTTGATTGGCGAGTGAGTCAACATTTATTTCTAATATTATTTGCAAGCAAATTTTATTAGAATTTTTATGGAGAATGCCCTAGTTAAGAGTAAGACTATGGAATGAGCTTGAATAACAAAGATATATTTAGCCCCCCCAATTTGGAATGTTATTAATTTCCAAGGAAAATCATGATAAAAAGGAAAGGGAACCGATGATTCATTAAAGATCAAACACCTACTTAACCGTTCGACCCACCAAAGAGAGAGGACGTAGAAAAGGGAGAAAGGCGATTGCTAAAGTCAAGGGATCGTGGGACTCTCCAAACTCACCTAGCCACCATGTGCTGTAGTCTTATGTGGTGTGAGACTTTGGGAGTCTACCGTGGAGAGAGTTAGTGAGCCATTGTCATGTCCCCAAAATAGCAACACAAACATAAATAAATAAACAAATGACCTCAAACATTTAAATGCAATTTGCATAAGAAAATGCAAATAAATAACAAAATATATAAAAAGAAAGAAATTATTAATTATAATTATCACAAGATAGTATTACAATTGTAATCATCAAATATAATATTGAAATACAAACATTAGCATTTTAAATATTATTATTAGAATATATAAAATAAATAACAATATTAATATTATATATAAAATAAATGTGTAATATATCAATATGAAAATATATAAATATGAAATAAAAAATATAATAATAATTTATAGGCAAATTATTACATTCTAGTATTAAATAACTTAATCTCAAAAATAATAATAATAAATAAATATTATGATCATTACACATCAAAGATTTTTAATACATTAGAATAAAATAATAATAAGATATTAGCAAATTAGTTTTATTATTATACTTTAATATGTTCAATAAAACATCAAAATAATATAATAAAATAAGTATATAATCTGAAATATCATAATTAATAATAATTATATATTATTTTCAGAGATAGATATTATTGTGATAATAAGCCTTTAAAGGCAGCAATTAAATCTAACAAAGAGGTATATTTTATGAAAAGTCACCTTTTTCACCAAACAATACATTTCCCCCCATTAGACACCTACCTTGAATGGTATAAATAGAAGGAAGGAAAATAAGGAAGAGAGAGAAACATTGAGAAATACAATCTGCAATTCAGAACTGCAGCAACAATGATTGTTATGCATTGGAATATAGAGCCATTGAATATGTATATATTATTTAATGAGCATACAGGTATATGTGCATGAATGTGGATAAATTTTATAATGAATAATATGAAATGAATAAAGAATATATAAATATTAATATAAGGAGAGAATAATAATTGAATAAGTAATAATATATGAATAAACATATATATGAATAATCAATAATCAATACTAATATAATTGAACAATGAATAATATATGAATAAACATATATATGAATACTAATTGATATGAATAAGAAATATATATATATATATATATATATATATATATATATATTTTCATGATTATGCAATAACGATACTTATAATTAATGATGCCTCTTTAATATAAACATAAGTAGATTATGTATTCTTATGAATTGTCCTCATCCTATGATTAAATGTAAGGTTGAAGGAAGACGATTAAGGAATAAGGAGACATGGGAAGACACAACTGATTAGGTGATGTACTCACTTAGCAATAATATTTAGCATATTTTGAATATAAGAAATAGATACTACTAATCTAATTATTGATATAATGCTTTCTTTAATCTTATCATAATGAGAATCATTCTAGGAGATAATGAACTTAAAGAATCATTGATACATGAAAATATATTATAGGCATGAAATAGATCTTGGATGAATGCAAATATATCTGATTGTGTAAAGATTGTCTTCTCCGTGTTTGTTACCCTATTAGGAAGTGGTGAAGCAAAGTCCAAGTGGAAAGCCTAAAAACCCCCCTCTCATGTTCATAGGCCCATGAAACGGGAAAGACATAGGGAGGTGGGGGTCCCACCATAGGAAACTACATTGTTATAGGGGTGGTAGGTCATAGGCCCTTGGATCATAGGGTTTCACCATTCCCTCCTAATAGGGCAAGTGTTTTGCGAGGTTCTGTCGTGTATGGAGAATGCAGGTACTAAGCCATTGGGAAAGGAGGATTGTGAGGTGCAACCTCCCGTGCCCAACACCAAGGCTTCAGGGCGGATCCATACAGGGCACTCCTCTTGTTTGTTAAAATTACATTTATGATTACGCTTATATTTTAGATATCTAGATATTAATGCTAATGGATATATGTGTATGTGGAAATGTTGTTAATATGGTGAATGCAGATTTCAAACCAAGATTACTTCATTTAAAAGAACATTCATTTGGAAGGAAGAAACTCTAAACCTAATCAACAAATGAATTCTAAGGAGAAATAGGCAAGGGACATTACAGCCATGGGAAGTGTTAGGGAGTCATGGAATGTAATAATCACCCTAATATTTTTTGAAAATAATGAAACCGTGTAATGTCCCCTTCCTAGCTAGTGGCTCAAAGAACAAGGTTAGCCTATTACTAGGGTTCTTGTAGGCTAACAGGATGATTAGGGAATCTTTCTAAAGGGTTTCAAGACTTGTCCTTGTTACTTACTATTTTTAGTAAATGACATTTGGGTTTAGTGATGGCACACTTGCAGTTGATCTTGGTCATGGGACACTCTCGAGGGTTCATCTTGATATCCGGACCAGGAGTTATGGAATTATTAAGTCAAGTTATTTATAATATTCTATTATTAAGTGATTTAGTGATTTAATGTTATAAAGTGAAAGTGACTTTATTAAAAGAATATCTTAAGTCATGTTATAAAGTATTTAAGTGAAATAAGTCACTTAATGAGATATTTAAGTGAAAAGTCACTTTATGAAGTATTTAAGTGAAAAGTCACATTTGACAAATAATTTAATAATAAAATCAAAGGAGCTATTGAAAGTGGCCATTGATTTCAAGACGAGATATTGTAATGTCCCCGTTTTAGCTGACATTGTTTGTTGAGGAGTGAGCCTATTAATTTGACCCTCGTAGGCTGACAGTTATGGATAGAGGGTCCCTTATGGCAGTTATCCAGTGGTTAGGAACATTACCCCATCAGTTGTTTCAGGTTTGGGCCTTGGCAGACTCTTGCAGAGGGATTTTCAGATACTTACTATTTATAGTAAGTCAGGCAGACAGAGGTTACTATTTCCGACATGGCACCTAGTTCAGTCGGTCAGCTCGGTTTCGACCAAGCTTGATGTTTTGTTGAGCAAACAGTGTTTACTTGGGCATTTAATAATTATTAAAAGATTGTTAATTTGACTTTATAATATAAAGTCATTTTTAATGAAATACTAAAGTAATAATTAATGGCAAATTATTAAGTATTTAATACTTTATAATAGAGGCGAAATATTATCATTATGAGTATTAATTATTCATATGAAAATAGACGCCATTAATAAATTATTCTCCTAAGTCAAAAAAGACGAATTTATCATTTATTTAAAATTTTAAATGATTATTATATTGCCTTTTGGGTCGAACTTGTGAAGAGAGATATATATTTGCCAAAGACAAATTGAACTGACTTATGTTATGATTATTCTAATTTGTCTTTTCTCTCTGAGAGCATTGGGGTTTGTGAAACAAGGGTTTCAGCAGATCATCAGATTTTGGAGAACGTTCCCTCTTCAGAATCAAGCATACTGAGACTGTGCAATACCAATTGAAAATTGTCAGTTGAGTGGCTTCATTCAGAGGTCATTACAGTGCATATTGTGGAGTGCAGGTTCAAAGTTTGATCGATTATCTTCCAGCAGTGATTTGTCCAATATCCGGCACACATTTCAAGGCTGTACGGATTTCATTAATGCTGGTATAGGCCGTATTTTTGCAGCAGCAAGGGCCGTACTTTTCCTGTAGGCAGAAACGCCTTGCCTTTTTGTCTTCTGCTTTCACCAGCTGGGGCGACTTGGTCTCTGGAGTGTTTTGCATCGATTTCGAGGCTGGAGAAGCCATCATCTCACTTGGTCGTACCATTTTCATGCTTTACCAGGCGGCTGCAAGTATAAACCAGGTTTTTGATAGAATAATATTGTTTCTCTATTTTATGGTTCCAAAAACGTACTGTAATCATTCAATAATGAGAATAAAATCAGGCGCCATCTCTCTAAAGATTATTTGATGCATATTTATTTATCTATGAATTTATTAGCATTTATTTTCAAAATCGTACCTCTTCTATTTTGCTGCAAAAACTTCTAAAAATCACAAAATACGCAAAAACAACAAAACATTGCATTTTGGTGTCAGAGGTTGGGTTGAGAAACACCAGGTTTCTTACAGATATTTATGTTTTGCCTTTGTCAAAGGTTAAAACCCTATTTTGGGCATACTTCTCCATAAGGCAAGGATATGAGCTCATTATTGAACATTCAGAATATTATATCAATTTTGTGAGCTGCTGCTGCAAGTTTGTATTTCATGGCTGATTGAGGATGGATACCCTCTTTTAGAATAGGTGCTACAGGCATGAGATATCGTGCAAGGCTCCTTAAGAGTTGTCTTCATTCAGAGGGCAATATTGTGCTCCAATTCAGAGTGTTTTGAGAAGAGAAATAAGAGGAATTCCATTCTTATTTGCAGGTTGAAAATAAGGAATTCTCAGATTTATTTATTACAGGTTTTTGCCAAAATAACTAGCATGTGGGACCTTGCATTTGCCCAATAATCCATGTGGGAGTTGGTGTCTTCACTCATTGGCATTCATTATGCATTAGAGGATCTGTACGGCCTGTTGGAGGTCTTTTCCAGTGATTAAAACGCAGATCTGTGAGTTTTTTTGCTGCACATGTTGTCTCCAACCTTAGTCGTCCCACCTTGGAATTCGTGTTTCAAAATAAAATAAAATAAGGCATCTTTGGTTGCTGTTTGGTACCGATCTTCGTCGCCCAGGCTGAGAAAGAGCTTTGAAAACATACCCACGATTAGATTTTGACTTCCAAGAGCTAGGCATGCATTTCATTGGATTTCCCAGGATGCTGCCCCAAAAATCAGAACTTTATGACAGCCAAAACCAGCAAATGGGTATGATGTAATTTCATTTGAAATCAATGAAAATCATTTGGGTTGCTTTCAGTTTATTTATTTCCTTTCCATTTGGTATTCTTTCATTATTTCAATTTCCAGCATCAGATTTGCAAAACACAAAAAACCAAAATATCAAACAAAACCAAAAAGTCAGATTCAAACACCACAGGGGTTGTTTCAAACAGTAAATGAGATTACAATGCAATATTCGTTCCACTTTCTAATCACCCATATCTTGGTGTGGGCAAGGCAAGAGCATACATTGTTTCGGATTACAATTAAACCAAGTCCATAACTGAAAGTAAGGCACTAGGTGGCAAGCCAACCAATACCACTTATCTAGTGGAATGGATAAACAGTACTAAAGGAAGTAAACATCCACATATCAATGGGAATGACAAGGGCACATCCACTTATTTGATTGGAAAGCTTATACAATAATGGAAGATAAGAAACAAGCTTCTACCACTTATCTAGTGGTGAGCAAGCACACACATAAATGACAACTCTTCCACTTTTCAATGGTGAGTGATTGCATTTGCAAATAAATTCGAGATGAGATATTCTTCTATAAAAGGAACTGGTCTACTTAAAGAACAAAAATGGAAAAAACAAATATGAAATATCTATGTTGTTATAGACCACCAAATAATTTGTTATAGGACTACAACTTTGGTACTGTTTTTTGAGACAAAACATATAGAAGATAATTATGACTCTTAATAAAAATAAGTGTGGTACTTAAATCCAAGTACCATCTTATCTCCCTTTTCAAATAAGCATTGTAGCTTTTCATCTTACCTATTATGTCATCCTTGTCAAAATTTTAGACGAAGTTTAGTAACTAAAGTTATCTTTCTCTACTTTGAATGAATATGGGCATACCACATTATTTGAATGTCTTTGAGATATACATTTTGATGGTGTAGTTTTCAGTTCTAACTACGCCTTCGAGTTCCCTCTTCCCCTAAGTTTCCCGCAATAACTTATAATTTGATTGTAGGGCAACAAGGTGGTGCAATAGGTTGTGGTGTACCATTAGAAATTACTTGGATACAAATTCATGGACTATTTTTTGATCTTGCATTTTCAAGGATCTTGGGACACAACAAAAAACAAATGTGTGGATATTTTCTATTCTATGCACAAATAGCTGGATATATGTGGTCTTCTCAATGTTTATTTCAGAAACAGACACAAAAACCCATGCAAACATATATATATGTTGAGGACACACACTTGCATGTGTATGCACATCCATGTGTGCATGTGTATGTGCATGTACACGTGTGTGTGTGCACATGCATGCATGTGTGATTCCTATCGAACATGATCTTATGGTGTACCATTAGAAAGCACTTGGATACAAATTCTGGAGTGTATTTTATCTTGCATTGCCAAGGATCTTGGAACACAAACAAAACAAACACATGGATGCACAAATGTCTAGATACATGTGGTCCTGTCAATGTTTATTGTACAAGAAACACAAAAAATCCATGCAAACATAGACTTGCATGTGCATGCACATCTGTGTGTGAGTTTTTATGTGTGTGCATGTGTGCAAACGTGTGGGTGTGTGTGAGCATCCATATGTGTGTGCACACACATGTTTTAGCTTGATATCTGGTATATCCTACCAATGTTTTCCAACACAAGTTGTGTGCAAAAGTGTAAGTGTGAGTGTGTGTGTGTGTGTGTGTGCACGCACACGCGTGTGTGTGCCTGTGTGTGCGTGTGAACACATATGTTTTAGCTTGATATCTAGTATATCCTACCAATGTTTTCCAACACAAGTTGAGCACCCTGAGTGCATCTGACTGATGCAAATATACATGTACAATTGAAATGCAGGGGGCATCATCGAATGTGTGTGTGTGTGCACACATATGTTTTAGCTTGATATCTAGTATATCCTACCAATGTTTTCCAACACAAGTTGAGCACCCTGAGTGCATTTGACTGATGCAAATATACATGTACAATTGAAATGCACGGGGCATCATTGAATTTCACTTTGGTCTTTAACTGTTATGAGATATATGCCAACCCTAAGCCTTTTCAAAAGAAATATAATTACATTCTAATCCTGAAATTATACGTTATATCTTCCTCCTCTCTCATGGCTACATAAATTATTGCAGCTATACAGTTCAACTTAACAAGTTAACACCTTTTTAAAACCTTTAAACAATACATGCGCTGAACCAAGAAAAAAATCCATATAACTTATTGAAAATGACACAAAAGAGGACATTCTAACATCAACATGTATGGAAATGTCTAGGTGATGGAGCAAGAAAAAATGCATATGCAGTCCATGTAGCTGCAGAATGATTTGAAATATAAATCAGAACCATTAAGAAAAAAAATTACATTTCTATTTCTATGTATTTGCCTTCATCCTATTTTTTCAGATATTTATTTCTTCATCCTAAATACATTAAATAGAAATTTGATCTAGTTAGACAGTTGTCACTTACCAGCCACAAATTGGTGCTGCCAAATTGCAATGGTTGAATCCAATGAGTTTATAGCATCTCCAACCAGGTAAAAAAAATAGATATTAGAAAGTGTTAAAAGTAATTTCAGATCCTGATAAGAACGCATATCTTACACTCATGTCTGTGTCATAAAATTTGGTTTGATGAATGCAAGTACATATTTGAACTCCTCTCTATCCCTCCTAATACCCATAATATATTACTACAAAATTAACATTGTGCATATATTCCAAATGCATAAATTTTAATAACGGTTTACTTTCCAAAAGTACATTTAGAATACAACTGTTTTGTGTACGTAGATCCATTCATGTAGCTGTTCTAAGTTATCAGAACAAACTCCTCAATGTTAATGAGAAAATAGATTGAATTGTCACTGCAGAAAATCTAAAAAATATTATTAGAAGAATCACAACCTGAACTATATGACAATAAGTGAACCACAGAATGAAAGTCCTTTTTTTTAAAGAATTGTCAAAAAAAATTTGAAGATATCGACAAATATGTAAAAGTCAATTCTTGCTCACATGCATGTCCTGGGATTCAAGTATCAGGAATACTACAAATTCACATCTTGCAATGATATCAGAAGATATGGATTAGAATTTCAATTCACAAATGTAATAGGGACTAGAACCTTAATGAACCATTGAAAATTTTAGTTTACATTTACAGCATACTAAATGGATATGGATATGGATCTTTATATAGTCCACAATACCAGGTGATCTGTTTTTTGACCTACAGATGGCTTAGAGTAATATGGGACTACCCCATACTCCATGCAGGAGGCACCTAACTGTGCTACAAACGAGGTGTACCTACCCTACCCCCTGCAGGATTTGAACTTGAGACCTCTCTTTCAAGAGTACAAGTTCTCCACCATTAGGCCAACTCAGAAGTACATGCCACATTATAATGTAATTGACCTTTTACAATCGTGTTGAAGCATATATTAAAGTTATCAAAGTCTAATATACGATACTCTGAAAAATTACTGAGAAGATTTATAAAACATAATGATACAAAAAAAATCAAAAGAAGAAAGTTGTATTTCTTACCATGAGCACAGGAAAATAATGCCAAAAAGTTAAAAACAAATCAAAAGAAGATTACTGAGAGAAGATTTATAAAACATAATGATACAAAAAAAATAAAAAGAAGAGAGTTGTATTTCTTACCATGAGCACAGGAAAATAAGTCCTGTATGTAAATAATCAAGCTCCACTACGAAGACTAGCAAGATTTTAATGAAGCATCTGAACCGATTTACATATTTCTTTAAAACAAAAGAGAAATATGAAACAAAATTTTTCTTTACGTAATGGCTCAATTGTAAATATAGCAGACTTGAAAAGGTGAAATGAAGGCTTAGATTATCCATAAATTAACTAAATCACACCACTATTATTAGCAGGCTTTGAAAAGATATAATTCAGTGGTCCTAGAAGATAGACGAGAGTATTGTATATAAAGCAAACCTTTCTGATCTCACGATTCCGGTACAGGACTACACTTGTACCCTTTGGCCCTAGGCCATACTTATGAATATCCACTGATATGGAAGTGACTCCTTGAACAGTGAAATCAAAAGGTGGAATGGGATACCTACATAATAACCAATTTCATAGTAAGTAATACACATGTTGTAGAGTTTCACTCAATATTGAAACAGCAAACGGACACTTAACAGTGAGATATGGCTACTATTCAGAACCATGATATGAGAAAAGTCTTTTTCCAGATAACATATCAGTGTCGCATAGTAATAAACTTGATCTGTTAAGAGAAAGTAGGAAAGAGCAGAAGTAATTCTATTGAATGGCAATGAATTTTTTAATGCTACATACTTACAAGATAAATACAACCTAATTAA
Organism: Sequoiadendron giganteum; assembly: GCA_007115665.2. Classification (NCBI taxonomy): domain Eukaryota; kingdom Viridiplantae; phylum Streptophyta; class Pinopsida; order Cupressales; family Cupressaceae; genus Sequoiadendron; species Sequoiadendron giganteum. The sequence continues at coordinate 205,710,936 of CM021110.1, read as the reverse complement.
ATGGACATACTTCATGAGATGAAAACAAATTTGAGATTGAACACATTATTGTCACCTGACATTAACCAAAATATTTATTTATACACGTTTTTTCTATTGCAGGCTTTAGGATACTCGGCGATTTCTCATCATTTGGCTTGTACTTGAAAGAAGTTTCATTATTACTCGTTCTTTTTTTATTTATCAATAATCTAAAGATGGAATATTGCTGCCTGCTCAAACCTATAGTGCATTGAGAGTCCTGCAGCTACTAAGACTAAAAGAACCATATGAATCTATAATTTTCCATCTTCAACAGCTTCAATAATCATAAGAATTGTAAAGCCACCTCAACTGATGGCAGTTTATAAAGTGTGGTTGATGGAGTTCTTGCTGTTGTTTATGGAAATCTATTGTTATCTTAACTCATTTAGAGAGAAACACAGAAACTAATTGTCGCCAATACTCTATACCTATTATGCCCAGTTAATAGCAATAGAGAGATAAGAGTGCAATGTTTCCCTCTGGTGTATATTTATTAACTTCCATTCTGCCTTTCTTAATGAAAATGCATTAGATTTGTGCTTCTAGCCAAGGAAATCACACCAGATCATAAAATGAAAGAATAAATTGTTGGCATTCTGTTATCAATTGCACTTTTCCAACCTGCATCTGTGAATCTGCACTTCTAAACTTTTGTTTTCTGCAAACCTCAGCTATGCAACTCTTACTTGGCAATGACATGGTAAAATTCTTTAAGAGTGCTCACAAAGAATTTCATAAAAAAATGGGTGCAGCTTGTGTAAACCATCACAATTTAAAGAATAATATAATGTTAAAAGATTTACCCAATAAAACAAAGGTTTCAGAGAGCTTTTTCCCACGTTTTTAGCTAAGTTTTCATCAAGATATTGAGTAACATGAATAGATCATGCTTTACAACTGAATTTTTCAATATTTGATCAGTAATTGTTAATGTCAAGCATAATTTTCCATGTATACTGAAGAATTTTAACTACATGCAATGTATTTTTGAAATGGGAGCTGCAAGAAACGGGCGGGATTTCTTTGGTTTTGGTGCACAAAGAGTCCTTGGGTCTCCAAGCAAGGTGATGGCAGCAGCTAGTACTCCAAGTGGCTCAGAAAAGAAAACCTGGTGGGTCCTCTTTTGCTTCGAAGTTTGCCTTTGCCCAAAAGAAATCCTTTCTTTTTTCCTCTGGAGGCTCGCCTACCTAGAAAGACCTTTTCAATAGGCATCGTGAAAAGAGCAATAATGATGGGATGGATATTGTCCATTATGAGGAAGGTGTATGCCTTAAAATTAGGGACCACAAAGTGGACAGGGCCATTGTGAAGATGGACAATGTTCTTGTGGGCAAAGTCTTTGGCAAAAGGCCTAACATTGAGATGATTCACAAATGGGTGTCTGCTAAATGGGCAATCAAAGGTAAGGTTGTTGTTTTTTCCCTTCCGAAAGGGATTTTTTGCTTCTCTTTTTCTCTAGCCAAGGATTGTCTAAATACCCTTATTCAAGTCCCTCACTTTGTTGGAAAACAAAGCCTTACCCTTTGCAAATGGCATCTTGGATTTAATCCCTCTGATGCCCTTTCAACTTCTACCCCTACTTGGGTTACTCTCTTGGGTCCCCCCCTAAAGTTTTGGGATGAGGAGATTATACCAACTATTGTCAATACTTTTGGTCATTTCCTCTCCCTTGATAATGTAACAAAAAATTTTAGCAAATTTGTTTATGCTAGATTCTATGTGAAAGTGGAACCCCACAAAATCTTCCCACCTCACACCTTGGAATCCAAGTTTGGAAAATGGTCCTAGGAAATTGTTTATGAAAACGCTACTTTGTTCTGCCAAAACTGCTCTTGCACCGGCCACCTCATCAATGCTTGCCTGAATGCAGCTTCAACCAAGCAAAACAACTTCGTTCTAGTGCTGAAAGATAAAGCTCTGTTAGAGGATCTTTGTAGTCCATCGAAAGGAACTCTCCCTTCACTCCCTTCTTAGATAGATGATGTCATGTCCCCAAAAGTGTAACACCAAATATGAAATATTGAAACACAAAACTAAATAAATATAGAAATAAATTGCCATTTAACTATTATTATCATAAGTATAATTAGCGTAGATAATAATACAATTATCTATTAAATAGAGCAATTAATATCATTAAATTTAAAATATCGTAATAATAGAAAGTCACAAGAAACTGATATTATCTATGCCTTAGTAAATAATAATGTAATTGATATCATAGTAAATAATAACAATTAATATCATTAATTGGAAATATCAAAATAATAAGAAACTATGGCTCACTAAATAATAATAATAAATGACTACCATAAATATTATAATCATAAAATAACCCAAGCCCAATTCATAGGCTAAATATAAAATATAGAATAAAATAAAATAAACAAAATAAACAAATAAATCCAGCAAACTATTCAACATTGTTTATGAAAGGGCAGCGGTTAAGTGAGAAGGTATTAGCATATACAAAGAGGTGTGCTGCTTTGAAATGGTGTGATTGCCACCAAAAGACATACCCCTTATCTAATTGGGGATATTTAAAGGGGAGAGACCTTCAAGCATTGGGGGGAATCGTATGGAATGGGATATGAATAAAGAGGAAGGGAATAAAACAGTTAGCAGCAGTATGTATATTAATTCTGATCCATGTTTTATTCAATATAATAATGATCATAGTTTATTTCATATAGGGAGGGTTAGAGTAAGTTTAATATTATTATAAATATAGATATATATACCAAAGTAATCATTATAAATGGGAACCAACTAGGAATAATAATATGTATATGTTTATTTAGGATATATAGATATATTATATATGATCATGCTTGCAGCAATTATTAAGCCTTATAAGTAATGGTAACTCTTTAATATAAACATAAGTAGATTATATATATTTATGAATTGTCCTCATCCTATGATCAATCCAGTATAAGGTTGAAAGAGGTGAGTAAGGAATCAGAAAACATGGAGAGATACAACAATTCAGGTGATGTATTCACTTAGCAATAATATTTAGCATATTTTGAATATAAGAAACTGATATTGCTAATTTGATCATTGGTGTTGCTAGACTCATTGACTATATTGTAAATTGCCTCATTGCATAAACTATTAGGGGAATACACGTGATAATAATTGAAGGAATTCACTCATATGACTTCTCTTTTGCATTATAAATTCACCTCTCTGCCCAAGAACAGAATTATAGAAACAAACTGAGAAATAGGTCATCCCAAGAGGATGACGTTTGATAGAACATAGAACAGAATCGTGTCTTCAGGCATTTTGCATACATTGGTGATCTTTTTGAGCTAGGCCATTTAGATAATTCAAGTCGCATTAGAAAAGAAATCATTGCTTGCTCTTTGATATTGGTTTCCTCTTATTATCAAAAATTCATCTTAATATCTGTGTAATATGATAGGGACAATAGTATAAGAAAATATACAACAGAACTGCAAAAGGATAAATGATTATAATTTCTTTATGTTTATGAAATGCATTTCAAATTTAAGTCATAAGTGTAACAAAGGAATATACCTATGTATGCATATTGCTGAATTTCCTTAAAAGCATCTCATTGAATATACAAAACTATCTTTTACTAAGCATCAGAAATAGAATGATAATAAATACATTTATTATGCTTATGTAAAGATTGTCTTCTCCGTGCTTGTTACCCTATTAGGTGGTGAAGTAAAGTCCAAGTGGTTAGCCTAAAAGCTCCCCTCTCATGTTCCTTAGGCCCGAGAAACGGGTTAGACATAGAGAGGTGGGGGTCCCACCATAGGAAACTACACTATTATAGGGGTGGTAGGTCGTAGGCCCTTGGTTCGTAGAACTTCACCTTGTCCTAATAGGGCAAGTGTCTTCTGGGGTACTGTCATGTACGGAGAATGCGGGAACTAAGCCGTTGGGAAAGGAAGATTGTAAGAAGCAACCTCCCGTTCCCAACACAAAGGCTTTAGGGCAGATCCATACAAGGCACTCCTCTTGTTTGCTCATTCCTTTTGTAATTAAGATTATGTCTCATTATGTTGCTAAATATTAAAGCTAACCCATAGATCTATGGCACATATGTATATGAATGGTGATTGCAGGACTTTATTCAAACAAGCCTAGCCGGATATCAGAGGTAGGGAAAGAAGGTCTACACTCCTAGTTTCCAGTCACCTTAGAGCCCCACAGGTAAGGGACATTACAAATGATCTCCCATTCCCCCTTGTTAGGGCCAGTGCAGTGGTTATTAATGAGAGTCTTCTAATGCAAGAGAAGTGTTATAGGTTAGAGTTTGCATTGAATGCTACTCTATTGCCTCTCAAGGAGTTGGTTCCACCCACATGGGTCCTTTTGAAGAAGGAGAAATCACTCTCCCCTCTCAAAGGGTTGGATAGCAAGCCATCCAAGAGAAAGTCTCTATTGCTTCTATTGTCTCTCAAGATGATGGATCCATCTACATGGGTCCTCTTGAAGAAGGTGAAATTCCTCTCCCCTCTCAAAGGGAAGGAGAGCATTCAAGAGATTATCCCTTCTTTGGCTAGAAACTTCAAATTGGAGCCTGATCCTATTATCGATCCTATTCCCACTGTGAAAACCCCTGGTTCTCCCTGAGCTAAATTTACAATTGTTGGTTTGAAGTTTTAAAGTTCCCTTGGAATATTTACTAGATAATGCATAAAACTTACAGAACAAGAAATGCAAAAACTCAATTGTAATATTATTTCAGAATTGTCATGAGATTACAATGAAAACATTCATACCCGAAAACACCATTTGATTGCCTTTATTAAAAATCTGGAAATGCATGCAAAACAAATAAGGGTACTGCTGTAGAAAAACTCTGATGAAAGCACAAATGGACTCCTGAATGAAGCCCTCTCAGAAGCAATAATTCAGCCGGTATTTCACAGCCTCACAATTGCAGAACACTGAAGAATTTCCGTTCTCCAATGGTGGAAGATTGTTAAAACCCTTGTCTCAGGCAAAGCTTTGATGAAGCCAAAAAGAGTCAATGTCAAATGATCAATAAAATGAATGATGTCGACTTGCTCTCTCATTTCCTTATATTCTCTAAAAAGGCACAATTTCCAATAAGAGGGTTTTAATAAATTTAAAATGCATTAAAATACTTTAGTACCCCATTTAATATTTCACTCACTTGGGCATACCATTGAGATAAAGTATTTAATCTCACTTAATAAGATTTAAGTGGCTCACTTTATTATAAAGTTAAACTATAACTTTATAATATTCCATTAAATTAAATAAATACCACTTAACCACTTAAATATTATTAATATTTGTTGATGTTTCTAGGCAGCTTAGGGCCACTTCTTCCACCGCATTCCTAGAAGACACATAAATTAAATGATAGCCTAATTGGTTATTTAATTTATGTTCATTGAGATTATTATTTTTACCTATTTGGGCCGACCTACCTTGCTTTTATTTATTCTCCCAAGAGAGCTGGCCTAATTGAGGAGGTGCCTCATTTGTATATATACAAGGTCGCATTTGTACATTTGAGATTAAAAAGTTCAATAATCATTCCTACAGCAGTTCACACTTAAGCAGCAGAGCATCATCTTGTAGCAGCAGACCGAATTCAAGGTGAAACATATTCATTTGTATCTTTGCATCCAAGAGAGGTGCGATTGTTCATTGTATTAATTTCGGCCATTGCTGGGCCTGTTTTGTAAGCAGACTTCTGCTCTTGTTTCTATAATATATAAGAGAAATAATTGTTGGGTTTTTCTCCCTCAGGAGGAGGGTTTTCCCAAGGTATCTTGCTGTGTTCATTGTCTCATGTGTTGCATTTTCTGATTGCTTTCATTTCTGATCTTAAAAATCAACATGGTATCAGAGCGGGTTCGAGGGAATTTTTCAGATTTGTTTAAGCAATCTAGTCAATCAGAGCTTGTCTACAAAAAATTCAGGAAACCAATAAGGATAGCATGCTGGGTGTCTAAATGACCTTGGAGAAGGTCCGTTGGTAACACATTGAATACTCGGTGCAGAATAATTAATCTTCAGGCTCAGGATTGAATAAAGGAATCGAAGGCATACTTGGAGAAAGTTGTCTTTATTTAAAGTTAAGACTATGGCGGAATTAATGTTATAGATTATATTGACGGGTTCATTCAAACCAACACCTGGGCATTTGAAATGTCTTTGCCAATTTTTTTCAATTTTTTAACACACTAATTTCACCCATTAACGTTAGTGAAAACACAATCCAACTGAAGGGAACCCTTTCCTCTGATCAACCCAGATCCCAATGTGAGCAAGGTGAGAGCATACTCGAAAGGGGATCGTTAGCGCAACCGAAACTACTGAAAGAGTAATGGAAGGAGATAACAATCAACTCAACCACTTATTCAATGGAAGGACTGAAAATGAAAGTACATTACTGAAATTAAATATGCAACTCAACCACTTGTTCAGTGGGAGCATGTTGACAGCTCAGCTGATCAACAATATGATGAAGTGATGCATTACAATATATAAATAGGCAGCAAGCCAACCTCTTCCACTTATTCAGCGGGTGATGCAAGAAATGAAACCTGAAACTATAGACTGAAATAATGCCAGTCTCTTCCACAAAAGTGGGGATACAAAATATAAAGTGCAGAAAGTAAAGAGTTGATTAGTACTACTGATTCAACATTACAATGCAATGAACAATCTGCAAATACAATGAGATATAGATAACCAATGAACTCCAAAATGTTAGGAAATGAACTCCAGAATGTTAGGAAATGAACTCCAAACAAGTACAAGCTATCCAACATATGAAATATAGTAAAAAAGACTGAAATATCAGGTCTGATATAAAAATTGCAACAATTAGAAATTCATACCAGCAAGCCCTAGAATCACCAAAACGCTCATAACTTCGTCAAAACACCTCCGATTGATGTGAAATCAAGTGCAAAGGAAGCATAAGAGAAGGGTGACCAAGTACAAACCAAGAAATAGCAGCAAGCAACCTCTGATATTTTATGCATGCTTCCCAATGCAATGGCAGGCAAAGTACAACCTCCAAGAAAGGGCGACCAACAAGATAAAATCCAAATCACCTCTAAAAAATCTGAAAACTTGCAAGAAGGGGCGCGCCAAGTAGACTTGAACAATAAGCCAATACCCAGACCCAACAAAAAATTGTGCAAGGAGCTATGATCGAAAATGTGCTTCAGCCAAGCACCACATGAACATCACCAAAACTGATAAAATTGCAAGAAACTCAACTACAATGTGCTCAATCTGTTCTCATGGATTGAGAACAGCCAAATCTCAACTAGTTGCTATTTTTCAAGCAAGAAGTCAAGCCAAAGCTAGGAGGTATGCATTCCTCGAAGCAACTTACTAACCATTCCGGCAGCATAACATTACTGTAGATATAAGATAATGAACTAAGAGCCCAATGCTCTTATTATAACATTTCCTGCTCCAAATTCAAATTCAATCTCCCTCCAAATGGATGCCAAAACCAAACTCAAATTCACAATGCTCATTTGTGTCATTTGCATTTCATTTCTCCAAGTTGTCCTCCTCCAAGAAGTATTATACTTTATTTAAAATGTCAATAAAGTATATTATGGTGTCCAAAATAATAATAAAGTGAAACACTTTATTAAAGTGAAATATAAATATAATTGACCACTTATTTCTCCAAGGCGTCCAAACATGCTTTTTAAATATTTCACTTAAAATGATATTCTCATCAAATATCAAACTTGCCGAAATAATCACCTCAAATTCTGGAGACCAACTGACTATACTGCCTTGCCCGAAATAGCCATAATACCAAGTTGTTGAAACACTGCCAAAAATAGCACCAACGGTGTTGGAGACCAAATTACTCCAATTGACCTGCCAGATATAACCACTGAATTGAACTGCAGAAACCCTGCTAAAAATAGAACTTAATAAAAATAGCATACTGCTAAAAAATAGTAAGTTGTTCCAAACTCATTTTAACCACAATCCGAGCAATCGTTGTACTTACTAAAAATAGTAAGTACGAAAAAGTTCTTTGATTCAGTTGCATGTCCCACTGTCACAAAGCTCTCTGAAAACCCAGAAGGAATCCATAATCCGAACTGTAAAACTCCAACATGCAACCGTCGTAACTTACTAAAATAGTAAGTTCGGAGAAGTTCTTTGATTTAGTTGCATGTCACACCGTCACGAAGCTCTCTGAAAACCCAGAAGGAATCCAAAATCCAAACTGTAAAAATCCAACATGCAACCGTCGTAACTTACTAAAAATAGTAAGTTCAGAAAAGTTCTTTAATTCAGTTGCATGTCCTACCACTGCGAAGCTCTCTGAAAACCTAGAAAGAATCCTGTGACCACTCTGCAAAACTTCAACATGCGAACCCTTGAATCCTCAAAAGAAACCTCCAAGCAGCTAGAAACCCTAATTTTGCCTCTGACTAGCCTACGAGCATCCGAGAATAGGCTAACAGTCACTAGAAAGTGTAGTGCTAAAAAAGGGGACATTACAGCATTTGTCGGGTGTTGTGCATCACTCCCATCAAAGCGATCCTAGAATAAAGAATTCAATTTGTCTTTAGTGTTGGACATTATTGGGATGACTGCTCATGCTCAATCATCATTCGGGGCGACATCTACATTGCTCCTTATGCTAGCTGGCAAAAGACTTTGGCGTTGGAGCAATGACTCGACAGGATCACATATCGAACCTGAATTAGTTCGAATTAAGAGATTGTAATATTGAATGTGAGTATCTGTTTTTATCTCGCAGGAGGCTCCATTGTCAACATTGAAAATTGGTATTTCGTTTATGAACGAAAATATTTATCTTCCATCCTCCTGAAGTTACGACGTTCTATGATGAATACAAATATTGGCGGGAGCATCCCTGAATATACATATGTCGTCGAATGATTTCTGAGCATTGGATATGTTATTTATGCTGAGTGATTTCCGAGCACATCATATTCACGCAAGAAATGGGAATAAACGATGAGTTGTTGTAATTGCTGAGTGCACATACGCATTTGGAATGAGACAAACAGTTAATGATGCCGCCCTCTATTGTATGCCATCGAGAGTCTTCAAGAGTTGGGAAATCACATTATTTGTGGTGCCGTGAAAATCACTTATGTTCGATTGATGGAGATATCTCTTGTTGCATGGGTTCATCCAGCAATAGAAGTGATGAGAAGAGTTCCGATATCAGACCTGTGCCTTCTGGGAGTAATGTTCATTAAAGTTGGCTTCGTATCTTCTAAGCTTGACGGACTCTGTTGCTGGAAGTGTTGTTTCTGTTGCCATCGTGAAATCCATCATTGTAGGATGCATCGGGGCTCATCTTTGTTGTTTCATCATTCGAACATCATAGAGCTTGTTGCAATTCTAGGTGGGTTGCAGCAAGAAAAGGAGTGAATTGATAAATTTGACCATATTCGAATTTACCTAGCCACCTCTACAAATTCTGAGACATGGGCCTGTGATCAAGCCGTGAAGGTTGTGTACTAATCTAAGCGCAAGTGCAGCATATCGTACCGCATCCACCCTTCAAAATATTTAAGAGATAAGTATTCCTTGCTTTAATTGTAATTAACCTTCTAGGCTAAAATTCAGTTTGCTAAGTTGTGCAAACCTGACATTATTTACTTAGGATTATATGTGACCAGTACATAGTGATCACTGTGATTATTCATTGCAAGTTGTATCATGCTAATTTGTGAAGTTTGTCTTTTGTTTTGCTGAGATTAGCTCTTCGTAGAAATTGAAAGAAAGACATGTTGTGATTGATGAATTAATTATCTATTACTCTAGAGATTTTGAATTCTATGAAATAAGTATTGCATGGTTGATTAATGCTCATGAATTGTTTTGTAGTTATTAATTCATGCTATAAATATGTATGCTCCTAGTTATGGTACGTCTATTTGAGATAGTTGTGTCCCATGACCTATTAGTAATCTCTTCTTAATGCTTTCAAGATAAATCAAGAAGCGTAAGAGATTTCTTTCAAGAAGAGCTTGATGCATCCTATAGGTTGAAGAATGGAAACTCTACTTGTAGCTATGAGACTAAGTGAATAGCTGAAGACATCTTTTCGAAGAGAAAGAATTAACCTTAAGAGGGAGTTCTATGACTCACTGAGAATAAGTAAAGGTTGTAGCGTTGCAAGGCCAGATGCTAAATTATTGAAGTACCTCTTCAACAGTTGGGTTATGAATTGCTCAAGTCTGGTCAACCTGGATTTATTGGTAGCTCCGCAAATCTATTTAGAATAGAGTGATTTGGGATGCAGCCGAAAAGGACGACCCTGAATCTCTATAGAGGTGTGCGTTGGAAACTATTTCTCTAAGGCAAGCATTGCAGGCAATCTTTGACAATGAGGTCAAGTGGTTGATGCAAGTGATTGAAGATTCAAAGGGAGCCTACTGAACCTAAAGAAGATGGTTGTGTTGCTTTGGAAAGATATTCAGTTGAGGTATATCAGCACTGATGAGCAGATGGCAGTCATTTTCATCAAGTATCTCTTCAGGATAATGTTTGTGTACCTTCGAGACAAGCTTGATATGGTGGAAAATGAAGCCCTAGTTGAGAGGAAGTTTCAGTATCAGTGTTCCTTCTTTTAATGAGTTCTTCTTTGAGACAAGTTCGAGGTGAAATCCCTTGGTAATGAGTTCTTCTCTTAGGAGAAGTTCGAGGTGAAATCCCTTGTTAATGCATTCTTCTCTTAGGAGAAGTTTGAGGTGAAAGCCCTTGTTCCACCCTTTGGGAGAGCCATGGTGGATGTCATGTGTGTGACTCCGAGACAACATTTTGTACTTGTGTTTTCACCCTCTGGGAGAGCCATGGTGAAAGTCATGTTGAGGTGACAACATCACGCAAGTGATGAACACTTGTACACACCATAGCATGGTTGTAGCCATTATGGTTGATATCGTGTTGAGGCGATATCTGATATCACGATGAGGCGATATCTGATATCACGATGAGGTGATATCTTTCTTTTTCCACATATGGGTGTTGCCATTGTGGTAGCTTTCACGATGAGGTGATAAGCTCCTTTCATGGATTGGGCCATGTTGATTAACATCACTATGAGGTGATACATTTTGTGCAGCTGGAAGTATCATCCCTAGCTGAGAGGGAGTGTTGATGTTTCTAGGCAGCTTAGGGCTGCTTCTTTCAGCGCATTCCTAGAAGACACATAAATTAAATGATAGCCTAATCGGCTATTTAATTTATGTTCATTGAGATTATTATTTTTACCTATTTGGGTCGACCTACCTTGCATTTATTTATTCTCCCAAGAGAGCCGACCTAATTGAGGAGGTGCCTCATTTGTATATATACAAGGTCACATTTGTACATTTGAGATTAAAAAGTTCAATAATCATTCCTACAGCAATTCGCACTTAAGCAACAGAGCATCATCTTGTAGCAGCAGGTTGAATTCAAGGTGAAACATATTCATCTGTATCTTTGCATCCAGGAGGTGCGATTGTTCATTGTATTAATTTCGGCCATTGTTGGGCCTATTTTGTAAGCAGACTTCTGCTCTTGTTTCTATAATATATAAGAGAAATAATTGCTAGATTTTTCTCCCTCAGGAGGAGGGTTTTCCCAGGGTATCTTGTTGTGTTCATTGTCTCATGTGTTGCATTTCCTGATTGCTTTCATTTCTGATCTTAAAAATCAACAATATCTCCCTCGATACTTAATATTTTGACGTGTTGTCAGAAGTTGGGGTCAACACTGCAAAACCCCATGTGTCCCGATGCCCTGTCTATAAATAGCCACACTGCCAAATTGACTTACTATAAATAGTAAGTCCCTCAAACTGAGCCAAACATTGATCTGCAAAGGCCTAGAACTGACCCAACTACTGAACTAAAGCAAAAGGAATGAGATCAATCTCCCTCAACTACCACTAAGACCCTCTATCCAAACATATTAGCCTACAGGGTTGAAATGATAGGCTAACCTCTCGAACTCTAATGCTCACAAAAATGGGCACATTATACCCACCCTTACTGTGGATCAAGGTAGAAATGAATTTTGGGGCCTCCTACAACCTACCTCCAAAAACCACCAATATAGTTGTGGTTTGCTTACCAATCAAGAATGGTTCCACCCCTAATGTGGTGGGAACCTTGACATAAGGTTTTGGCTCCCCTAGAACCCTAGATTCTAAGTTGAAAGGAGAAAACACTCCCACTTCTTCTCAAAAAAAAGAGAAAGGAATTAGGAAGAACATTGATGTTGGAAAGGATTCCAATCCTGGAAAGAAATCCCACAAGGAGACCAGACAAAAGATAATCACCAAGGAAGTGGCTAATGGCAGGCAAAGAACCCTAGAGCAAGTTAGCTCCAAAAGAAGTATAATATTATCATCCTTTCTCGGAATATAAGGGGACTCAATAGCCCCAAAAATAGAATGTCCCGAAAAACCTTGTTAAGGACATTAGACCAAATATTTTGCTTATTCAAGAAGCCAAGATGAGTTTGGAAGTTTTTTGGGAGAGCTAGCAAGAACATTTGGCCTTTGCTCAATTTTTTGTTGTGGATGTTGAAGGCACATCTAGTGGTCTTGCCACTATGTGGAAACTAAATGATTTGGAAGGTATGCTCCTCTTTGATAACAAATATTTCCTCAATGTTTTGTGTAAAAATAGAGTTAATCAGCTCGATTGGATCTTGTTTAATATTTATGCCCCTAATAATAGTGTCCAATTCTGAAACACCTGATACATTATCCTAACCAGCAGACAACCTTTTGTCAATTATAAGTGGATGCTAGCAGAATATTTGAACTCTCCTTTGTACCCTTTTGAGAAAATGGGAGGTTTGACTGATTACTCTGATAGCATGGTGGACTTCGATATTTTTCTTCATAGAGGTCTCCTTGATATTGATATGGAAGGTTTGCAATTCACTTGGTCTAATAAAAGAGTTGGGGACAATCTCATATAGGTCAAGCTGGACAGGATTTTGATTTGTGCTAATTGGGAAATTATTGATAAATGCAAACTCTCTACCCTTCTTAGAATAGGTTATAACCATACCCCTCTGATGTTAAATTGGAACTCTCCTGTCATAAAGACTTGCTACCCTTCTAGATTTGAAGTGATGCGAAGCCAACACCTTGATTTTAAAACCCTCATTGATAATAGGTGGGAGATGGCTATAGAAGGTTTTGCCATGTGTAAAGTTTCTTAGAAGATAAGATATACTAAATAAGATCTTAAGAGCTGGAATAAGAATTCCTTTGCCAAAATCTTTTCTCAGAAATGGAGGCTATAAATCAGTTAAGACGAATCCAAGTGAAGATGGATATTGCTAGGGCTTCTCAAGAATTATGTTCTAGAGAGAAATTTTTCCTCAGTAATCTTCACAATCTCATTTAGAAAGAGATCTAGAAACAAAAAATGAGGATTCTGTAATGACCCTTACCCGACCTTGCCCTAGAACTTGCTTGTTGATTAGGGTTAAGGTTTCTTCTCTCCAAATGAATGTTCTCCTAATTCAATAACCCTACATTTGAATCCTGTATTCACCATATTAACAACATATCTGTTAGCATTAATATCTAGATATCCAAAATATAAGCATAATCACAAAAGTAATAATGAAGACAGATGACAAGTGGCATGGGTAGATCCACTCGAAGCTATCCATCCAAGCCCAAGGGCACAAGCAACCCATTAGGACAACCCACCCCTTGGCTCTGAGCTGAACGTCCAAACTAAGACTATTCCATCCTCGGAGTGGAGTGCTTAGTGGAAACACCTATACCTGCTTTCTCTACCCACGCCATCACCTCAGAAGACACTTAACCTACTGGGGGAAGCCAACGGAGCTTATAACTGGTTTCGGGCCTACCATCCCTCCATGGTCACAATGGATTGTTAAGTGGGGTTTTTAGGCCCCACTTTTCTTAGGCCCTTCCTCCCTAGTAGGCTTGCAAACACTCAGAAGACAATCTTTTAGCAATCAAATACATTTGCATTTATTACTAATTTTTTAAGTCAATATCAACATCATTATCATCATGGTAATACTAAAGAAAGTATTATACCAATAATCAAATTAGCCATATTTGTTTCTTATATTCAGAATATGCTAAATATTATTGCTAAGTGAGTATATCACCTAAACTGTTGTGTCTTCCCATGACTATTAATTCCTTAGTCGCCTTCCTTCAATCTTACATTTGATTGATCGTAAATATTAATCTATCCATTTATATATTAAGATCGTAATTACTTATAAGGCTCAATAATTGTTGAAAGCATCATTATTGCAATGATCGTGTATATATATATAATTATTTCTAATTAGTTTTAATCTTCCAATAATCACACACTATATATATAAAACTTACTTCCCCAAATATATTCTTGACAATAACACTTAATCAAATAAATCTCTCATAATTTATTTCATTTCCAATGTGCTGCTTTATGCAGATTTCTAATTGATTCCTTCCCTTTCTCATTCTTCCCTTCGATGTCTTTTTATATCTATATATTCAAATTAAAGGATACATATTTTCAAGAAAGATGTCCTTATGAAAAGACACAAACATTTATTTAAAACCTTCATTATTGTCTTCAATCCACCTTTTATTTATTTATTCTTTTTTTTTCAAACTGTTGTCTTTGAAAGTGGAATCGCTGCCCTTTAGAACATTTGTTGCCTTTCAATATAATTGCTGCTTTTATAATGAAGCCTTTTTCTTCATTAATAATAATTGCTGCATTATCTCTTTAATATATAAATATTATTTCTTAATATTTATTCTTAAAATATTGGTTTTATATGTATTATAATATTTATGACTATAATTATAATAATATTTTATTAATATTATTATAATCTTTATTATTATGATATTTATAATGTATAATATTAGTTGTCTTGTTTATTATAATAAATGTATTATGATTATAATATTATCTATGATAATAATATTTAGATTGCCATTACATTTTTGATATTTATTTATCTAATTATTTATATTTCACACTAATATGTGTTTTGTAATTATGATTTATTTATTTATTCGCATTTCTATGTGTTACGATTTTAGGACATGACAGATTCAATGGCTCAAGGAAGGAGATAGGAACACTAAATCTTTCCACCAATCAGCCCTCAAATACAGAAAAAGGAATGGAAAATCAGAATTAATTCTTGATAATGGTAGAATTATCTCAAAAGAAGAACAAATCCAGGAAGAAGGCATCAGATTCTATAAGGAGTGCCAAATCCAAAAACACATTCCATTCATGACAATGACTTGATTTCTAATCAAATGCTACAAGTCATTTCCAATACCATTTCTATTCAAGATCAAACAGAAATGGAAAGAGAAATTTTTGAAGTTAAAAGGGTTGTCTTCTCTTTTGACCCCTATAAAGCTCCGAGCTCTGACAGCTTTCCTCATGCCTTCTTCCAAATATTTTACGACATTGTTGGTGTAATGTGCCAAATTACTTTTTTTTTTAATCTTTGGAAATGTTTGATAATATGCCAATTGGTAAAGCACTATCTTTGTATTTCCATAAGCATTTGACAATATGAAACAACGTAAATTGCACTACGTAACATACTCGGAAAGATATTACAAGTATGACAGTTAACCTTCAAAAATGAACAAGCAAGCTATTGTCTGAGAATAAATTTCATTAATAGCATTCAATGTTTAGGCTACAAATCTGGTAATGATATAAATTTACTAACCATGATAGTAGCAACTGCTGCATTACTTTTGTTGAGCTGCTGAATTCCCCCAAACCTCCAAGCGCCACCTCATGGTAGGAGCCAACTTTTCTTGTTTTTTCCAAACACCAAAAAGGAAAGGCTGTTGTTGGGTTTATTAGATTCCTATCAGCAATAGGACTTTTCATGTCAAATTCCCAAACAACTGTGGTACCTTTTATAAGTTTAAATCCCACTTCAAATAGCTGGCTTTAAGAATTATATTGGCTTTAGGACTCTAAAAATATACTTTCCAAGGGCTGCAATATCTTTTATCTTACGATGCATTTTTTTAAAGACTCGCAATATCACTTAAAAGATGGCATTTGGGCATCATACAATCCTAACTATATTAGGAATCTTCCAAAAGCTAGGTGAATATGAAATGTTCCCCAACAATTTTTTAAAAATTTAACACATCAATTTCACCCGTTAACGGTAGGGAAATCAAAAACCAACTGCTGGAATGTAACCCTACACCAAGAATGTACACCAGGATCCCAATGCAGGGCAAGGTGTGAGCATATGGTGCCGGGGATCATTAATCTTCAAATCAAGAAAGTACAATGCTGGAAAGTAAATGTATGCAACTCGACCGCGTATTTCAGCGAGAGCAAGATGACAGATCAGTCGATCAATAGTATGATGATTACAATGCAAATACAATAAGTAAATGTTGAAGTTATTGCAGCTTCGGGTTCATTCTTTCAGCCTAATCGAAGACATGAAATTGCATATAAACTTTGGCTATTTATTTCATTGTGATAATTAAGTGAAGGGGCGCTTCACTTGGAAATTATATTATCTCTTAATGGGCCGACCCTCCTTGAAGTTCGCACTATTTACTTATAAATATATTTTCCTAAGGAGGCCGACCTACATGAAGAGACACCTTGTTTTGTATAAATACAAGGTGATGATCTCTCATTTGAGCAATCAAGTTCTATCACAAGATTTGCACTCTGTAATGTCCCCTTCCTAGACAGTGTAGCTGGTTCAAAGGTTAGCCTATCATTATGATCCTCGTAGGCTGACAGACATGTATAGAGGATCACTTGAGGCAGTATCCTACGTTCGGGAACCTTACTCCATCGATTGATTTAGGTTTGGGTCTTTGCAGACTCTCACAGAGTGTTTTTCAGATACTTACTATTTTTAGTAAGTCAGGCAGACAGGGGTTACTATTTCTGGCAAGGCACCTTTTCCAGTTGGTCAACTCAGTTTCGACCCAGTTGGATGATTTGATGAGCAAACAATGATTATTGGAGGATTTGATAATTATTTAAAAAGATTATTAATTTGACTTTATATTATAAAGTCACTTTAATGAAATATTAAAATGTTATTAAAGGGCGAATTATAAAGTATTTAATACTTTATAATAAAGGTGAAATGTTATAATTAAATAAGTATTCATTACTTATTTAAGTGGGACGCCTTTTATTAAATAAAATGCCTAAGTCTAAAAAGAGGCGAATTTATATCATTTAAATGGATTTTAAATGATTTATGAAAAGGGTCGAACTTTTGAGAAGAGGTATATATTTCCTCAAAGACAAATCGAATTCATTCATGATTATTATTATTTGTCTTATTTTCTCTCTAAGAACATTGGGGTTTGTGAAACAAGGGTTTCTGTAGACATTGATTTTGGAGAACGTTCCCTCTTTAGAATCTGGCATACTGAGGCTGTGAAATACCAGTTGAAGCTTGTCTATCAGGGTGACTTTATTCAGAAGTCATATTTGTGCTTATTGGAGAAGAATCATCAAGGGTTTGAAAAGCAGATTTTAATTTGTTGAAATAATCATCATTGCAGAAGAAAAATCAGAATTATTGATCTACTGCTACAGTGATGTGAATAGTGCTCGCGCTACAGTGACGTGAATAGTGCCGCGCTACAGTGACATGAATAGTACCCGCGCTACAGTGATTTATATTTGGCATCTTCTTGGTTGAGAAAAAAGGTTGCATTTCATGTTATACTGATGTTCTTCAATTGTGCGCATTGCTACAAATAATAATCAGGCGGCTGCAAGTAATAATCAGGTTCTTTAAATAATATCATCTGATTACTTCTATTTGTCTCTGGAATAATATTGTAGTTTGTTCAATAGTGATAATAAAATCATCTGCCATTGCTCTGGAAGTCATTTCATGCTTTACTATTTATTTATGAATTTATTTACATTTATTTCTCAAAATCGCAAATCCCTATTTGCTACAAAAACCACAAAAAAATATCAAAAAATCAGAAAAAACAAACAAAAACACAGTAGTTTTCAATCAGTGATCGGGTTGAGAGACACTTGGTCTCTTACAGTGGTATCAGAGCACAGAAGTCCTGCCAGCCTGTGCTTTTTCATTCAAAAGTTTGCTTTTTAGATGCTTTTTCATGAGTAGAGACATTATATTTTACAGTAAGGGTAGAGGAACAGGCAGAGTTGAGGATTGGACAGGTCCACCTATTCCAAAAGGTGAGACAGTATCAGGGATTCTCGGTATACACAGGTCTAGCCCTTGCAACAGTGAAAACAGTGTGACTACACTCATGGCAGATCAAGAGATTCCTAGAGATTCAAGGAAAGAGAAAGAAAATGCTGAGACGACTGAGGCAGAATACAGGAGTAGACATGACAATATGATGGACATGATGTCACAGCTGATAGGTACCATAAGACAGTATACTGCACCTCACTAGCATTACATTCAGATAGGGTAGTCCAGTGGTTTGGGAGGCATAGACCAGGCACAGATGTCTACACGACCACAGCTGTCACCGGTTGTTCACGAGCGTAGGCCTGGACAGCCTCCCTTTATCAGTAGAGAGGCGCCACCGACTCCGGAAGCGGAACAACAGGGTCACCATACAGAGTTTCAGCCACAGCATGGTACTTCAGTGGCAGACGTGACCAGACTGTTTGGAGAGTATTCGACTCTGACTCCTGAGATTAGACAGTCGTTGACATTTCATGAGTTTATGGATGTGCATAAGCCCAGTGGTGGAGGCAAATTTGAGAGCAGAGCTCATCAGTACCAGCAACCACCACAGGTGAACAGAGATCTACAGCATGCAGTGAGCAAAATTGTCTTGCTTTATTATGATGGCTCGGATAAGAATTCAGCGAGGTCTTGGGTACAGAAGTTAGACAATTACCTATCTTTGAGACCTATGCAGGAGGACGAGGCCATTAAATTTGCCACACTACACCTTGATGAATTGGCGCATGATTGGTGGCATCACGGCATGTACACATTGGGTCATCATCGGGTTACTACTTACCAGGAGTTCACTAACAGGCTCATTGAGCGATTTGATAAGAAGGATCTAGAACTTTACTTTAGAGAGCTAGCACAGCTCAGACAGACAGGTAATTTGGATGCTTACATTGGGGAGTTTCAGAGAACTGCAGTCATGGTGACAGGTATTTCAGAGAGGAGACTTGTCATTCTTTTCACCGAGGGGTTATATGAGCCGATGAGAGGTTGGGTCAAGGCATTTGATCCTCCCACCCTTTCGGAGGCAATGAGAAAGGCACGCAATATGGAGCATGCAGCACCTCGTAGCAGGTTCTCTTCGGGTTCCACACCAAACTCAAGGCCGAATCGATCTTTTGGTAGAGATAGACCCTTTGACAGGAAGAGAGATCCACCTGATCCTAAAAGAAGTAATGCACCACCGTTTGACAAAGAGACATTGAATGATCTACGCAAGAAGAAGTTGTGTTTTTGGTGCAAAGCACCCTATGATGAAAAACATATATGCCCTCTTCGTCCTAAAGCCAAAAGTAACCAGATGGAGTGGTTTTATGAGGGTGAAGAGCAATTTGATCTGTCGGACCAGCAAGTTGATTCAGAGCATTCAGATGATGAAAAGTCTGAAAATGATAGTGAACATGATAGTGGAAGGAAACTACATGAGGCACACTTGACTAGTCTTCAGAGAGATGGCTCCTCTAGGCTACGTGGGCTCCTAGCTAGTCAGAACGTCATAACATTGCTTGACACAGGCGCAACGCACAACTTTATAGATGCATGTTTGGTTGAGAAGCGTGGCATACAGACGAAAGAGTTTGAGGGTATTCGGGTTAAGGTAGCTGATGAAATATACCAAGCCAAATTTTTTGCTTTTTCAATTACAACAAGGATAGCAGCAGTACACAATCGTTAGGGTTAGCATTTAAAACCAAAGGATGCTGAAATAACTCGACGTCAAGCATGTGCTTTCCAAACCGAGACGGAGTGGGAGCTACCATATGACGGAGATGTTAAAGATGCTGAATTAACTCGACGTCAAGAATGTGCTTTCCAAACCAAGATGGAATGGGAGCTACCATATGACGGAGATGCTAACTATGCTGAAAGTAAACTCAACACCAAGTATGTGCTACCCAATTCCAGAGTGGAAATGAGGCGACCATATGGCGGAGATATACAGAAATACAATGCAGCTTCAGAATGTAAAGTAAGATTAAGAGAAATGCTGACAGTACTACTGTTCAGCTTACAAAATATCAGAAGATGCCTGCAATAAACAAGATTAGAAGCTCTCCACTGCTGCAGTAATAGATATGATCATTCCAAGGTTAATTATGACCTTCCAGATACAACTCTTCACCAAAATACAGATTACTCAAGACTGATATAACAAAACAGCAACGTAATATGCATAACCAGCAACCCTAGAATCCACTAAAATGCTCACAACTCACTCAATACTTGCCAGAATGACATGAGACCTGATGCAAACGAAAGCTATAATGATGGCAATGAGGACTAGACCAAGAAACAACTAACAAATCAAAGTATTCTTTTTTCTAAACATTTGCCAGGCAGACCAGAATGGTGCGGCCAATAGAGAGAAGCGATTTTGCTTTTAAAAAATAAACACTCAATATTAAAATCTGAATCTTTGCAAGAAGGGTCGCCCCTATCAAGGAAACTCAATGAATCAATACCCAGAACGACTGTATTTTTATTTTCAGATTTATGAGTGAAACTACAGATTCAGCTTGACTTCAGCAACTTCAAAATGAGACTGAAATGCAAATCTAGAACTCCAAAAATGCAAGATACTCAACTGAAATGCAAGACAAACCTATTACAAACTATCTCTCAACTAGTTGCTATCTTTCAAGCAAGAAGAAGAGCCAAGCTAGGAGGCATTCATTCCTCGAAGCAATCCCAAAGCCATTCCGGCAGCATAACAATATCATAAAACATAAGATAATCCAAAAGAAGAGAAGGAACCTCCTTTATAGAATGAAGAGAAGACTCTGGAGGCTTCTAGAAAGTGTGCCCTAATCCCAAGCTGCTTTTAGGTTTAATCTTTGACCAAAACTCTTTCTTCAAAATGGCGTACCTTCCTTGAGAGATATAAATCACTTCTCTTTTTTTAAATAAAATATAAACTCCTTCAAATAGGCGTCCATTTTCCCTTGAGCAATTATAAACTTTAGGAATATAAAAATATTTCCTTCATGAGAAAATACCCCTCAAAGTCCCCTTCTTTAAAACAACTGTTAAGTTATATCACTAGGCCAAGGGTATTTTTAAAATAAAACATTTTGACTTAAAATAACTTATTTCTCCAAAATGAACCCCTTAAGCCAAAAATGAGAATTGCCCAATGAACTGCCAGAAGAGGAAAGTCGACTGAGCTGATGCTGACTGGATCATTGCTAAAAATAGAATTTACTAAAAATAGTAAATTCTTGAAGGTGCTCAGAATGCCGAACCGAAACCACCAACGCGAAGCTCTCAAAAAACCCAGAAGGAATCCGAAATCCAAGTTCAACATTTCCAAGTGGAAGCTCCGCAAAAAGACGAAAGCATCCTCCAAGAAGTTTGGAAACCCTGATTCGAGCTTCTGCTTAGCCTACGAGTTCCCAGAATTAGGCTAAATCCAAATGAAAAGCATAGGGCTAAATTGGGGACATTACAGCTGATGGGTACACCCTCAAATGTGATAGGAAAATAACAGATCTTCCGATGCGGCTAAACAACTATGAGTTCAAGACTGAATTCTACGTTGTTAATATGGGAGACACTGATGTGGTACTTGGGATGGCATGGCTTCACGAATTGGGTGAGTTCACACTCAATCTTCAAGATATGGAAATGAAGTTTAAGGTTAATGGGAAGCCACATGTGATCAAAGCTATTAGGGACAGCAACTTGAGAGTTGTTTCTCACAGACGGATGGAGAGGCTTATTCGTCATGATATGGTTGAGTGGGCTACTGAGTGTATGTTAATGCCCGCACATCAGGAACAGCAAAAGAATGAGTACCACCCCGACATTCAGGAGATCAGAATTAAACACTCTAAAGTGTTTAATGATATTCCACGAGGTAGACCTCCAGACAGAGGAACTGAACACATCATAGAGTTGGAGGAGGGCGCAAAGCCCATTATGATCACACCATACTGACATCCGAAACGCCTCAAGGATGAGATTGAGAAAACAATCAGTGAGTTGTTGGCTATGGGGCACATCAGACCCAGCAAATCACCTTTTGCTTCATCAGTTGTATTGGTGAAGAAAAAGGATGGATCATTACAGATGTGTATTGATTACCGTTAGCTCAATAAGAGGACTATAAAAAACAGGTATCCTATTCCTCGCATTGATGAGTTGATCGATGAGTTGCATGGTGCTATCTTCTTCACGAAGATTGACTTGAGATCGGAGTACCATCAGATTTGAATACATAGAGAAAACCGCGTTCAGGTGCCATTGCGGTCATTTTGAGTTCTTGGTTATGCCTTTCGGTTTAACCAACGCCCCTGCCACTTTTCAAGCTACGATGAACAGGGTTTTCAGTTCTCAGCTGCGGAGATATGTATTGGTCTTCTTCGATGACATTCTGGTGTATAGTAGGTCATGGGAGGAGCATTTAGCTCACTTGGATACAGTGCTGGGTATTTTGGCGGAGGAGTCCTTGTATGCCAAGGAGTCCAAGTGTGAGCTAGGCATGGCTGAGTTGTTGTATCTTGGGCACATCATCAGTGCCAAGGGAGTCAGTATGGACCCTGAAAAGGTTCGTGCTATAGTTGAGTGGCCAGTTCCAAAGAACCTTACCTAGCTCAGAGGATTTATTGGGTTGTGTGCTTTCTACCGACGATTTGTTAGTGGGTTCTTGCGACACGCTGCACCCCTTACTAATTTGACAAAGAAAGGGGCTTTTGCTTGGTCACCACAGGCTCAGGAGTGCTTTGACAGGTTTAAGGTGATTATGACTTCATGTCCAATGTTAGCACTACCAGACTTTACGAAGTCTTTTGACTTATTCTATGATGCCTCGGGAGAGAGCATTGGTGTCGTGTTGATGCAGGAGAGACACCCGATTGCTTTCGAGAGCAGGAAGCTTAGAGGTCCCGAGAGATTTTATAGCATTTATGACAAGGAAATGTTAGCCATTATGCATGCTTTGGCTAAATTCAGGCAATACCTGGTAGGCAGCAAGTTCAGTGTGCGTACAGACCATAATAGCCTGAAACACTTCCTTGGACAGCGAGACCTAAATGAGAGATAGCAAAAATGGGTTAGCAAGTTGCAATCGTATGATTTTGATATTACCTTCATTAAGGGAAAACAGAATGTTGTAGCTGACGCATTATCTCGCAGACCTCAGTTGAATGCCATGGCATAGATATCCGAGGATTGGTGGTATAGGATTATTGTTGAGTATGCTAAGAATCCATGGGCTTCTAGCATAGTTGATGGGACAGAGCAAGATAGTAGATATATCGTTGTGAATGACTTGATCATTTACAAGGGGCGGATCTTTCTGGTTCCTGATTCGGAGGTGAAGGATACAGTTCTGAAAGCCTTTCATGATCTTCCTATGACGGGCCATCCCGGTTATTTTAAAACATATAAGTTGGTACGGGAGCGGTTCACTTGGAAAGGCCTGAAGACTAATGTGCTTCAGTATGTACGAGAGTGTTCTGTTTGCCAACAGAACAAACAGGAACACACATATCCTGCCGGTTTGCTTCAGCCACTTCCGATACCAGACAGGAAGTGGGAATGTTTATCGATGGATTTTATCACAGGCTTGCCGAAGGCCCAAGGGAAGGATTGTATTTATGTGGTTGTTGATCGGCTAACAAAATATGCCCATTTCTTTCCGATCACCACTACATTCACAGCATCGCAAACTGCAGAGCTCTTCTTCAGAGAGGTTTTCCGGTTACATGGTTTGCCTCAGACTATAGTTAGCGATAGGGATAGTCGGTTCATGAGCAACTTTTGGCAAGAGTTGTTCAGACTCTGTGGAACCGAACTGACACCTAGTACCAACTACCATCCACAGACAAATGGGCAGACGGTGATCGGCAATAAGTGGGTGGAGGGATATTTTCGGAATTATATAGTTGGACAGCAAAAAGCTTGGGTGAGGTGGATATACCTTGGTGAGTATTGTTATAACTCCACCCATCACATGACTATACAGATGACACCTTTCATGGCATTATACGAGTATGAGGTGCCCAACCTTTTGGATTTGGTGTTGAGTGATAGCAGAGTGCCCAGCGCAGGGGATATGTTACAAGATCAACAGGATATTTTGAGGTCTCTCAAAGACAATATTCAGCAGGCACAGAATCAGCAGAAACAGTATGTTGATCAAAAAAGGGTTGAGCGTTCTTTTGCAGTGGGTGACATGGTGTATCTCATGTTACAGCCATACCGACAGTCCACTCTGCGGAAGAGTGGTGCAAAGAAACTGAAAACTCGTTACTATGGTCCATTTCGAGTCATCAGACGAGTGGGCGAGGTTCAATATGAGTTGGACTTACTAGCGGATAGCAGGGTTCACAACGTGTTTCACGTTTCACGCCTGAAGAAGGCATTGGGTCAGCATGTGATACCCTCTCCAGTTCTGCCACCCCTTGATGATGAGGGGAATTTGATACTAGTACCTGAGGCCATCCTCGAGGTTAGAGAGAGACATCTTCGGAGGCGGGTGATCAGGGAATATCTGATCAAGTGGAGAGATTTGCCAGTTGAGGATGCTACATGGGAATCTAAGGAGATTTTACAGCATCCAGAGCTGAGATTGCTTGAGGACAAGCAATTTCAGGGAGGGCGGACTGTAATGTCCCCTTCCTAGATAGTGCAGCTAGTTCAAAGGTTAGCCTATCATTCTGATCCTTGTAGGCTGACCAACATGTATAGAGGATCACTTGAGGTAGTATCCTACGTTCGGGAACCTTACTCCATCGATTGATTTAGGTTTGGGCCTTTGCAGACTCTCATAGAGTGTTTTTCAGATACTTACTATTTTTAGTAAGTCAGGCAGACAAGGGTTACTATTTCTGGCAAGGCACCTTTTCCAGTTGGTCAACTCAATTTCGACCCAGTTGGATGATTTGATGAGCAAACAGTGATTATCGGAGGATTTGATTTATAAAGTCACTTTAATGAAATATTAAAATGTTATTAAAGGGCGAATTATAAAGTATTTAATACTTTATAATAAAGGTGAAATGTTATAATTAAATAAGTATTCATTACTTATTTAAGTAGGACGCCTTTTATTAAATAAAATGCCTAAGTCTAAAAGAGGCGAATTTATATCATTTAAATGGATTTTAAATGATTTATGAAAAGGGTCGAACTTTTGAGAAGAGGTATATATTTCCTCAAAGACAAATCGAATTCATTCATGATTATTATTATTTGTCTTATTTTCTCTCTAAGAACATTGGGGTTTGTGAAACAAAGGTTTCTGCAGACATTGATTTTGGATAACGTTGCCTCTTCAGAATCTGGCATACTGAGGCTGTGAAATACCAGTTGAAGCTTGTCTATCAGGGTGACTTTATTCAGAAGTCATATTTGTGCTTATTGGAGAAGAATCATCAAGGGTTTGAAGAGCAGATTTTAATTTGTTGAAATAATCATTATTGCAGAAGAAAAATCAGAATTATTGATCTGTTGCTACAGTGACGTGAATAGTGCCCGCGCTACAGTGACGTGAATAGTGCCCACGCTATAGTGACGTGAATAGTACCCGCGCTACAGTGATTTATATTTGGCATCTTTTTGGCTGAGGAAAAGGTTGCATTTCATGTTATACTGATGTTCTTCAGTTGTGCGCATTGCTGCAAATAATAATCAGGCGGCTGCAAGTAATAATCAAGTTCTTTAAATAATATCATCTGATTACTTCTATTTGTCTCTGGAATAATATTGTAGTTTGTTCAATAGTGATAATAAAATCATTTGCCATTGCTCTAGAAGTCATTTCATGCTTTACTATTTATTTATGAATTTATTTACATTTATTTCTCAAAATCGCAAATCCCTATTTGCTGCAAAAACCACAAAAAAAATATCAAAAAATCAGAAAACAAACAAAAACACAGTAGTTTTCAGTCAGTGATCGGGTTGAGAGACACCTAGTCTCTTACACACTCCTTGGAGAAGTTCGCACTTGAGCAACAAATCATTCTGTAGCAGCAGATCGATCTCAAGGAGAAACATATTTTCTATCTTCACATCTAGGAGAGGTGCTATTATTCATTGTATCAAATTCGGCCTTGTGTTGGGCCTGAATTGTAAGCAGATTTCTGCTCTTACTCCTAAAATATATAAGTGATATATTTGCTAGGTTTTCCCCCTCGAGTTGGAGGGTTTTCCCAGGGTATCTTGTGGTGTTCATTGTCTTATGTGTTGCATTTTCTGATCATAAAAACTAACATGGTATCAAAGCGAGTTTAGATCTGATCAGATTTGTCCAACCAACTCTAGCAGATTCAAATGCAGACCTTGAGACGAACTTCATCTTAGTGGCTACGAGCAGTATACAGATGGTTTTGAAGACTCCTGAGGTTGTCAATCCTTGAAGATGTCGATGAAATTTGCAAGGAGCGAATAATTCTGAAGATATCATACAAGAGACCTACAACCAAGCCGTTCAGACTTGATGAGAAGTCGTTTTTGGCTAAAGCACTTGTGTTAGAGAGTAGAATTCATTGGTACTTGGGGCGGCTGGGGTAATGGTACCCATCTACATTCTTTCTTGAGTGGAGAAAAGGATGCTTGGAGCTAGGAGTCAAAAATTGTGTAGCTATAGCCTATTGATAAATCCATATCAGAGTTCCAAATCCTTACTTCAGCTTACGGGTATGAATGTATTGTTGAGCAGGAAATAATAATCTGATTTCCAGTTATATTATGGGCATTTGCTATTATGATGGTTAGTGTTAATGGGCTACTATGGTTTGAGATTATTTTAGAGAGTTACATTGAAATAATTTATTCTGATAAACATATGAAGTTGATTAAATTATGTGCTGAGAGGGTGCATAAGGTTTTACTTTAGAAAAGGTCTTCGCTAATTTTAGAGAACAAAGCCTAAATTTTTCAGACAGTCCAAGCTGTGTAGAGGTCGGAATATTATGATGTTGTTTCAGTGTATAATGTTTGTTGTTGTGGTCGAAAAATCTTTTTGAGACTCCTTGAAGAAAACTGGTAAATTTGAGGGTAGTGATGTGTATTGCCCCTTAAGTGTTCTTTTGTTTGGACCTGAAAAACAACACTTAAGGAGATTCTAATTTCTGATGAGATAAGTATTTCATGTTGAATAATATTCATGAATTTTCTTTTTGTAGTTATTAATTCATGCTATAACATTGAGATAGTAAAACATGTATGCTTCTAGCTTTCATATTTTCTCTTCGAGATAGTTGAGTTCCATGAACTATTAGTAATCTCTCCTTAATGCTTTAGGATGGACCAAGAAGCATAAGAGATTTCTTTCAAGAGAAAAAGAGTTTGATGCATCCTATAGGTTGAAGAATGGAGACACAACTTGCAGCCATGAGACTGAGTTGGTGGCTGAAGACATCTCTCTCTCTCGAAGAACCTATTCAAGTTGTCACTATGATCAGCTTCTTCGGAGAGGAGGAATTAACCTTCAGAGGGAGTCTGTCAAACCAATAGAGGCAACCCTGGACGAGGAGGTTAGAAGGTTAATGTATGTACTTGAAGATTCAGAGGGAGTCTAAACCAGAAGAGGATGGTGATCCAGTTGAGCCTTTGGAACCTACTGATGGGCCTATAGACATTGTGATTGGTCGTAAGAGACCTCTTGGGCTAGGCAAACAATGCAGGAGGCAGAAAGATTTGCAGCCCCAAGAGGAACTTTCAGAGAAAGCAAGAGACCTCATAAGTTTTCAAGCTATGTTGCTTTGATGAATCAAATCATCGAGTCAGAACCTTCTAGTGTTGAGGAAGCTACTAGTCTGCAAGTATGGAAAGATGCTATGGTTGAGGAGTATCAATCTACCCTCATGAATGATGTTTGGGACATCGTACCTAGACCTGAAGGTAAATCAGTTGTATCTTCTAAGTGGCTCTTCAAGATCAAACATGCTGCTGATGGGAGCATCAAGAAGTACAAGGCTAGATTTGTGGCTAGAGGATTCTCTCAGAAAGAGGGAGTAGACTATGAGGAAACATTTGCTCCAATTGCTCGTTATACATCCGTCAGAACCATCATTTCTATTGCAGTATCTAGAGGATGGAAGATACACCAGATGGACGTGAAGACAACATTTTTGAATAGTGTGATCGAGGAAAAGGTATACATTGAGCAACCTGAGGGTTTTGAGGTTCATGGGAAGGAGTCTCATGTTTGCAAACTGAAGAAGGCTTTATATGGTCGTAAGCAGGCTCCACGTGCTTGGTATGAGAGAATTGATCGATACTTGATGGGCTTGGGATTTTCCAAGAATGATGTTGATTCAAACTTGTACTTCAAGGTGATTGATGGCGAAGCATTAATCTTGGTTCTATATGTTGATGATCTAATTCTTACTGGAGAAGATCACCTCAGTATCAAATGTAAGAAGGAGCTAGCTTCTGAATTTGAAATGAAGGATCTTGGTCTCATGCACTACTTCCTTGGTTTAGAAGCTTGGCAGAAGCCGGATGGGATTATTCTGAGTCAAGGGAAGTATACTATTGACATCTTGAAGAGATTTGGTATGATGGATAGAAAATCCATGTCTATAACTATGGAAACCAATTTTCAGAAGCTTAAGGCAGTTGCAGCTAGTTCAAATCTGGTGAATCCTACTATGTATAAGCAGTTGATTGGATCTTGGATGTATCTAGTCAATACTAGACCAGATATTTGCTATGCAGTGAGTGCACTTAGTCAGTTCATGTGTGAACCAAGGCAAATACATTTAGTTGCAGCAAAACATATCCTAAGATACTTGCGTGGCACAGTTGGATATGGCTTGAGATATTCTTCTGGTGTAGACTTGAAGTTGCATGGATATACTGATTTCGATTGGGCAGGGTGTGTCACTGTGTTATACCCAAAACGAAATTTTTGGCATTCTACTTAAATTGAGCTAAACGTAAATATGCCATTGAAAGTATGTTTTAGGTCAAAACAAACATGAAGTCTTTGTGGGTTTCTGTCAAGGAACCTATGGTTAAAATTCTGAAAATATGAAAATTAGGGCTTTATGCCCCTATTTTTAAAGAAACTCTTAAAAATAGGACCTTCTCGGAAATGATTGAAAATAATTCTGATAGGGTTAATTACCTTCACGATCACACTGATCAAGTCAGAATTATCAAAAGAAATGTTTTACTCTGGTGGGTCTATTCCTATTTTTTAGGAACGAAGTTAGGAGCTCCACAGCCATTAATGGCAGATTGGCCAGTACCAGGTGCTGAAAGCTAAACCTCAAAAGCTCCAACGAAGAAGCCATGACGAAAAAGGTAAAAAAAGATGCTGTTATAGCGAGGGAGTTTCTCAAAACGAAAAAGGCTAAAATTTGGCTAACTCTGGAAGGTGCACGTTTTGCTGCCAAGGCAAAACATAGTCTAAAGGTGAAAAAGGCGCCCCTCTTGAAGAAAGGCGCCCTTGGATCTCAGAGGGCAAATGTAAT
The DNA here is from genome assembly GCA_007115665.2 of Sequoiadendron giganteum. Classification (NCBI taxonomy): domain Eukaryota; kingdom Viridiplantae; phylum Streptophyta; class Pinopsida; order Cupressales; family Cupressaceae; genus Sequoiadendron; species Sequoiadendron giganteum. Next base: position 205,681,225 of record CM021110.1, on the reverse strand, counting down.
CATTTGGCATCTTCAAATCAGTCATCCTCTTCACTTTCGTGTTGACTCAACAACGAAACAATCAGCAAAATCATCTGATTCAAGGATCATTGACCAACCATCAACAAAGTATGGAGGATCCATCAGCAAAAAAAGATGCCAAATCAGAGAGCTTCATGGTAAAAGTGCCCCTACTGGCCAGGGGCACCCCTCAATTATAGGCACCAGATGAATCCATCTGCTATAACTCTATACATGTTATCTTTCCAGCTTTCTCCCAGCTACGTGATCAATTTGACAACAGGTCCACAAGACACGCCAAACGATCACGAATTGAGATCAGGCAGAAAAAGCCAAAATTGAAGAACTGGAAAGACAAGCGAGAAAATGGCTAAGGCATGGCTAAAAGCGCCCCTCTTGAAGAAAGGCCTTTCTTGAAGGCATCCAGATTCAATCAGAATCTTCACTGCCTCCCAGGATGATCTTCTCAGCTATGACCTCTCTTGCCAATGAAACCATCAGCAAGAGCTTCTGACAAATCAAACATCTGATGGAGGAGGTCAAAGACTGGCAATCCACAGCATGAAGAAAACCAAGCAAAAGCTAAAAGCGCCCCTGTTGGCTAGGGGTGCCTATTAGTTTGAAGGACCTAAACCTGCCAGCTTCAATTGAGAAGTCAGTCATCCTAAACAGGACCAAGTTGGCTACCTGATGCATCATCAAGCAGAGTCATCTGATTCATCTAAGCATCGAGAACATCAGCTCAAAGCAAGAAGGGTCTGAAAAGACCAAAACGAAGAACAGTCAATGAAAATTGACTAAGGCATTGTCAAAAGCGCCCCTCTTAAAGAAAGGCACCCTTTATTCTGGAGGCCCAAACTCAGTTTTCTGAGTTGATCTCTCCTTGACACATTTCATTAGGTCAATTATACCTCAACAACGAAACTGCCAGCCACTGCCAGAGATCAACTGAGTAACCTGAATCAAAGATCAAACGGAGGCACTTCAACTTGCAAAATGGACAAAAAAGACCAACTTCAAGGATGGACACCTAAAAGAAGTCAAAGCAAAGTGTCAACTTGAGTTAGCAAATTTGGAGCCAAAAAGAGGCCAAACACTCCACAATCAATGGAAATCACCTTTTGGAACTCCAAATTAGACCTAAATCATGAGTTGGCTTCCATACTTGGTGGATCTCAACCCTAATCACCATATATTCTTGCTAGGCGTCCCATTCTTCATTATTCTTTTTGCAGGTTGAAGGATAAAACATCAAATAGCTCCCAAGAACACGTTTTCAAGATCTAGCAGAGGTTTTGGACAGATCTTCAATATTTTTGAAGATCAGTGGCGGTAAAAGTATTCTTCCCTAGAGATTGCTTCGAGAGGCAGATTATTGCAAAGTGGCAGTTTATAACTTCCAATCCATCTTCTGTCTACTTCCTCTATTTATGTCTATATTTCTTTGCATGTCACAGGAAATGACAGATTATCACAGATCTGGCCAACTGGGTATGATCAACACAACTTTTTCAACAAAACCCACATGTTAGATTTTTTAAGAAAAAGTAGCCTTGCTGCCCCTATTTTTTAGGGTTTCTGGAAAAAGTCATAATATTGAAAAACAAACAAACTGGGTTTGTTTAACTCTGAAGCACGAACAAAACCCATGTGTTGGATTTTTCCGAGAAAAATCACTTTCTGGTGCCCCGTTGCCTCTACCACCGAAGGGCTCTTGCATGTCAAAGAAAAACTCGTTTTTTTCGAATTTCTGACGATCTGGGTTTGTTTAGAAAATCATTCTCAACGAAACCCATATCTTGGAATTTTTCGTAAAAATTACCCCCGGCGAGGCTATTTTTAGCAGTTCCAAAAAAGTATCAAAACAAGGTCAAGTGCACAGTCAATCTTCAAGCTTTTCAGAATGCAGTACTCCCAGGTACAATACAAGACCAAAACGGTCTTGTACCATGATTATCTGAAAACAACTGACACAGACTTATGGCAGAAAAATCCAGAGGTCAGTTCTGAGGACTTGGAGGGCATGAACCAAATTATATTGCAGAACATTGAAGAATCTGGTTTATTCCAAGTCGCATCCATTCCGATCACCTTACAGCGCATTGAGCTTGTAACTGTTTGCACAAAGCATTACAACCCTACTACAAGAGAGATCCTGTCAGTGGACAGAAGAGTGATTTAAAGCTTAAAGTCGAAGGACATAGAGACATGTTTTGCAATTCCACCATGCCCTACCAGGAAGGTCGTATCTGTGACAGAATGCGAAAAGGCATTCGAGGCTTCAAGGGATGCATGTTCGCTTATAATGGCTGAACATTGGTTGAAAACAAAGAGAACCAGCTTGCCCAAATTGGTTGGGAGAGGAGAATTCAAAAGATGAGTATGGAATGTTAATCACTCTACTCAGCAGAGTCACTGGACAAAAAGAGGGAAAATCCTTCCAGTCGTGGATCTTCTATATTATTGGAAAAATAATCAGCAAGAAAGAACATTATGACTGGGCCTCTCTGATCAGTGACACACTCCACCAACAATTTACCAGGTTTCTATAAGAGCACCGTTTCCACATGTGTTCCTACCTGGTCTCCCTGATAGCCTTCCAAGGCGATTTCAGAACACTAAACACTGTGGGAACCTTGGGTGTGCAAAAGGTCCAAGAATACTTTCCTCGCCTTGAGTTCACTCTAGCGGAAAGGCACTTCAAGAAGATAAATGACCTTTTCACTATGCACACCGTGCACGAGCTAGACCATGAGATGCACGTCCGTATTTCACCAGCAGCCAAGGCGGCAATGGTGGACTGGGTGGATTGGTTCATCCAATTCCCCACTTTCACCTACATACGCGTGTATGGATACAATGGCCACCCCGCCATGATGCCACGCTATCCCTCAGATAAGGTAGTGTTCATGGAATTCCTGAGGCAGTTGGCCGAGGTTCACTCTTACCTTCGCGTAAAGAAGAAGTTTGTTGCAAACTTTCCTTTTCAGATGGGATTCTACAGATGCAGGACTGCAGCCGATGCTAGGTTGATAAGCCAGGAAAAAGTGAGATTTAATCTCAAGTACCTCATTGACAGGAGGTCATCATATCATCCCAGAGGCATCTTCGCAGCACATCTCGAACAAAGATCATCACATGAACCTTTCATGGAAGATTTTTGGGTCAACTGCGAGGATGAGTTCGAAGTGAGAAGAAGGAACTACAACAAATTCAAGCTCTCGCAGATTGCAAAATTCATGTTAGAGGACATCGAGGACTTATTTGATGACGAAGAAGAGGTCATTGTTTCTTCCTTCTTCACGGGTCAAGTAGATGCACAACCACTCGGCAAAGTAGACTTGTACGCAAAAGAGATTACGTCTATTGAGGAAAGAACTGGTAGAGTAGTTCGACACAGTCAACTCTACCTTGATAGTAAAAGGACAAGGAAGGTAGTACTTCCCCGATCAGAGCCGCCAACGGTTCTGTTTACACTACCTTCCTCATCTAGGAAGAAACCCAGACAGAAGAAGATGAGCATTCTTCCAGAAGGAATGCGGATGTCAGGGAGCACATGGGGAAGAAGAGGAATTGCTAGCACAAGCTAGCAAGAAGTACAGGTGGAGACAACCACCAATTTACCTGAAACAGTTGAGAACGCTATAGCTACACTAGAGCCAGTGATTGAAATAATTGCTCCAGAGATGGAATCCATTGTAGAAGAAGTTGCAGCAGAAGCGGTGCCTGTAATAGAAACAGAGCCACCGGCTTCACCACCATCACAAAGGTCGCAAAGTCCCATTGATTTGGACTCGCCACCACGAGGCATTGCCACAGCACAGTCTCATTCTTCCAGCATTCAGGGGGCCTATGTTCCTCCTCCCAGCGATGCTAGCCGAGATTCTATCTAGCTAGAAAACTCGCTTGGAAGGAAAAGGGAGAGACCTTCTTATCAGCTTGACTTCTTTGAATTCCACCATGTCCCACAAGACATGCCGGCAAAGAAGTTGAAGAAGAAAACACATATAGAGAGGAATGCAGAGAACGAGGTTGTCATAGAGACTACTGCCCCGCCTAAAGATAAAGACATACATAATGTGAGGGCTGAGGATTTCACGCTTTCAAAGGTGAACGTTGGAAAGACCACTCGACAGGTGGAGGCAAACCTTCTCGGAATCGCCTCAACGAGCGTCAAGGAAAGAATGACCAAGGATGGACAGGACAAAGCAGCCTTGAAGGCTGAAAACCGTCAGCTAAGATTGTACATTTCTAGTTTGATACATGATACTCCCAACTCCTCGGCCTTGACTCAAGGACTATTGGATCTCCCAACTGAAAGAAACCGTCATCAGTTGATCACATACGGAAAATACTTGAGACGTCAAGTGGATGAGTTTGTCGTCAAAGGACGGTGTGTATTAGCAGAAGCATATCAGCTTAGAGACAGAGCACATTGTCTTCGATCAGAAATCTAGCAATCAGATTTGAAGGCAGCTCAAGAGAGGCCAAGAAAGGAAGCGACAGTTGCTGATCTGCAACATGCATATCAATCAGTTACAACCACTGAGAATAAACGCCATCTCTTTGATTGGAAAGAACAATTGGCATACAAGGTGAGAGCCTACGATGTCAATTTAGTGGAGTTGATTGACTATAGATGCTTTGTCACTAATATTATCAACTTCGCAAGAACATTGGTAATATCCTTCCCTGAGTTAGAATATCAGCGGGAAGGAGGGGAATATGTTGAGCTTGAAATAGTACAGAGACGGTTCCAAGATGTCATCCAGTCTTCATTCCTTGAAGATCCCAATGGTTGCAAATTACCCAAAATTGCAGCCATGTCTATCTAGTTAGATGAAGCAGCTGCCCAATGCATAAACTATCAGCAGCAGCTTCTGACAGGTGAAGAAATGCTTAGACGCCACATAGTCATCTTGAAGAGCATTAATTGCCCGGAAGCCGAAGAGGTCAACAACTAGATAGAGACTTTGTTGACCAGTGGTGAAGAGGTGTAAAGCACCAAGGAAGGACGTCCTACCCTCCAAATAGCAATAAATACGACTGAAGTCAACTTCATGCCCCTTTCCAAGTTCACTCCAGATCTTCACATATCATGCATGTCAGATCCCACTGATCTAGGATGTCTAATTGACTCCCACGATTCATGGATCTCAGATCTTCTTTAAAGGTGGATGTCTAATTGACTCCCACATTTTATGGATCTCAGATCTCCTCAAAAGGTGGATGTCTATTTGGAGACACATTTGTAACATAAGTTCACTTTTAGTTAGGTGTCAGTCAACTGAGGTAGACTCCCAGTTTGACTTTTGTTTAGTTTTAGTTAACTGAAGTAGATTTCCAGTTAACTGCTTGCTCACCTACTTTTAGACATAGAAATAAATCTTGTTGATTGGCAAGAACTGTTTGTTAACTCAAGGAGATTTTAGGGTTGCTTACTCCTTTGAGTTTCTGTAAATAAGAGCCTTGGGCTCATTATTTGTTTTAACCTTTATTTGCTAAGCAAAATTGCTGCACCATTGTTGCCAGAGTTAGCTTGTTTATATCTATTCACTCTTGGATGAGAGTTTGTTGGTTGATCATAATTGTGCATGATTTCGTGCCTTTGTTGTCCCGACCTTTGTAATTCTTTGGAGAAAGCTTGAAGAAATAAATCAGATGGTGCATGCTTGCTTGATCTAAATACTTGAGTCTTTTCAAAGTCTTGTTCTAAATAGTGCATTGTTTCAATCTCCTCCTTGGACAGGTGTCGTCGCCTCCTTGGATATTTTGTCATCGATCATTATCGTTTGATGTTGTTTAATGATTTGTCTTGTAGCTTACACTTTGGACAGGTGTCGTCACCTCCTCGAGAATCCTGTTAGACAGGCCATCGTTCCTTGTTGTTTCTAGTGAGTTGTTTCCAAGCCTACACCTTGGACAGGTTCCTCCTCCTTGGCAAGTCTCAAATCCAGTTTACTGTAAGAGAGTGTTTACTTGTATCGAGCCCTATCTTGGTATATATCCGAGAGTTCAGAGCCTCGGCCATATTCCATTGAGACGAAGGATTCAAGTGATCCAACCAATCCATTTTGCTCCTACGCCCCCATGCTCTGTTTATCTTAAGGAGGTAGGATAGTCTAGAAGCTAGTTAGTCGTAGTTAAGATCTACGGAAACCAGAGAAAAAGCTTAGCTACGGCGCATTGTGTTTATGCACCCTTGTGTCCTGCCGCTGAGTAAAAAAGATAGGAATATTAGTACACCCCTTTTTTACAGTAGAAAGTCAGCAAAGAGGGATCTTCCTCTCTATAATCCGAAGAGCATGTACTAACACACTTGCAATAGCTGTCTATTTCCAATAAGCACTCCAAAGGTGCTAATTGAAACGCCAACACACTAATCGGAAGAGCACCTCTGGATGTTGTTTCAGTTCGGGGTTTGCGATGATCTCCTGGTGCAGCAAGAAGAGGTCTTTAGTGGCATTGAGCACTGCAAAGGCCGAGTATATTGCAGCTTGTGTGACAGCTAGAGAAGCACTGTGGCTTCAGAAGCTCCTTGCAGGATTGTTTGGACAATCGATGGAGCCGACTGTCATTCATTGTGATAATCAAAGTTGTGTGAAGATTTCTATCAGTCCAGTGTTTCATGACAAAACCAATCATGTTGAGATCAAATACCACTATATCAGAGATATGGTATTGAGGAAAGCAATTTAGTTGAAGTATATCAGCACTGATGAGCAGATGACAAACATTCTCACCAAGCCTATTACCAGAGTAAAGTTTGTGTACTTTCGAGACAAGCTTGGTATTGTGGAGAATGAAGCCCTAGCTGAGAAGGAGTCTTAGCATCAATGAACTTAAGATTTGCTTTAATGCATTTCTCTCTGTTAGAGAGATTTGAGGTGCAAGCCCTTGTTAATGCATTTCTCTCTATGAGATAATTTCAAGGAGAAAGCCCTTGTTTCCACCCTCAGGGAGAGCCATGGTGGATGTCATGTGTGTGACGCCATTACAACATCATGTGAGAGAGTTTGTGATGATTTTCTTGTACTTGTGTTTTTCACCCTCTAGGAGTAGCCATGGTGAATGTCATGATGAGGTGACGATATCACAATTGAGTGATGGGCACTTATGTACATTTGCCATACATGGGAGAGCCATGATGGTTAATATCACGATGAGGTGATATGTTCTCTTGCCATACATGGGAGAGTCGTGATGGTTAATATCACGATGAGATGATATGATACGTTTCCACATATGGGAGTTGCCATAAAGGTTGACATCACGATGAGGTGATGTGTCTTGTACTGCTGGAAGTATTCCTCCCTAGCTGAGAGAGAGTGTTGAAGTTATTGCAACTTCAGGTTCATTCTTCCAGCCTAATCGAAGACATGAAATTGCATATAGCCTTTGGCTATTTATTTCATTGTGATAATTAAGTGAAGGGGCGCTTCACTTGGAAATTATATTATCTCTTACTGGGCCGACCCTCCTTGAAGTTCGCACTATTTATTTATAAATATATTTTCTTAGGGCCGACCTACATGAAGAGACACCTTGTTTTGTATAAATACAAGGTGATGATCTCTCATTTGAGCAATCAAGTTCTATCACGAGATTCACACTCCTTGGAGAAGTTCGCACTTGAGCAGCAAATCATCATTCTATAGCAACAGATCGTCATTCTGTAGCAGCACATCGATCTCAAGGAGAAACATATTTTGTATCTTCGCATCTAAGAGAGGTGCTATTATTCATTGTATCAAATTTGGCCTTGTGTTGGGCCTGAATTGTAAGCAATTTCTGCTCTTACTCTTAAAATATATAAGTGATATATTTGTTGGCTTTTTCCCATCGAGATGGAGGGTTTTTGTAATGTCCCTTACCCGGACTTGCCCTAAAATCCATTTGTCTGCCATAGAATTTGCTTTGTTGATTAGGTTTAGGGTTTCTTCTTTCCAAAAGAATGTCCTTTTAATACAATAACACTAGATTGGAATTTGTATTCATCACATTAACAACATACTTGTTAGCATTAATATATAGACATCCAAAATCAAACATAATCATAAATACAGATTGACAAACATAAGAAGAGTCACTCAACCCATTAGGAGAGGAGAATCCCTAAGGGCCTACGGTCTACCACCTTCCAATGCCCAACCCGTATCTCGGGCCTGTGGGGCAGAATGCCAAGGTGGGACCCTCACCCCTCCATGACCCAACCCTTGCAATGGGCCTGTGGGGCAGACTGCCCAACCCTTGTTATGGGCCTATGGGGCAAAATTGTCCAACCCATGGGCCTGTGGGGCAGACTGCCCAACCCTTGCTTTGGGCCTATGGGGCGGAACCTAGGTAAGGTTTTTAGACGAACCACTTAAGTTATGACTCAGCTCTCCTGGCGGGATTACAAACACAATTCAGACAATTGATATGCAGTCATTAGTACTTCATTTATATTTACACATATTATGCAATAAGAGTATTTAATATGATCAAACAATTCCTTGAATCCTAATATGAAGGTATATCAGAATACAAAACTAAACTAAGCAATATTCATGTTCATTATGTTCATTTGCAACTCATCATATCCTGTAAGTCCAATATTAGCAGAAATCAAATACAAATGCAAGTTAATCATCATTAAAGCCATATCTATAGAAGATAAACCCTTTGGCATTTGATCAGTCAAGGACTACATAGTCCGCCTAAGTTCAATGCCAATTTCCATTATAATGAATCTATTTCTAGATTTAGTATCAAGAAGGCATGGTTCCAACAAATCAGAGGGGATTGTGCGCATTCCAATGAATAAAGTATATCAATTATTTTTAATAATACATAGATTGGTTGGGCATACAAGGTTCATGTAACATTGTTATGTTAGATTGAAGACAACTAAATATTAAAGCTAAGTGAGTAGTTTCACCTGATCGGCTATGTCTTCCCATGACTCTTTATTCCTTAAACGTCTTCCTTCAACCTTATACTCCCATAATGTTCTCGAGCAACAATATTTATTTACAGTAGATATCATGATTTATTCCCTTATCTCCTCTTTTTGAATAAGACAAATTTTGTCTTATTTAACTCCTATCTCTCTCTCCTTCCCATTTTCCCATTTGCTGATCTTGTTATTTTCCTAACTCTCCGATGCCTTTATTTCTGTATTCAGAAATATACTACAGATTTTTCTATTTATTTTATCCTCCCCTATTCGATGCCTTTTCCAGACTTGTTGTTTATCTCTTTATACCCTTTGTGTTGATTGGGGGATTATGTCTCTTAAGGGAGAGACGTTGCCTTTGGGGAGAAGACTTGACCAGTGGTTTTGATGCAGCGCTTGGTAAATAGTGTTGACTAATTCATGTGTTTGGTAACCTTTGACCTTGGATTGCTGTTTCTTAAGTCTCTAGTTTATATTGTTTGGTATACTCATAAACAGAAAAATAATCAAAATTATGTATATTGGATTTGATAATTGTCATGTATATTTTACTATTTGACATATACAGGATAATATATATTTGTAATCATAATGTTGTTCTATAATCATAAACAGAATTATATATGTTGGATAATGTTATTACCAATAATTAAAATTATAAAGATATCTCAATCATATTCATTTTATTATTTGATGTTTATTATATGTATTTTGATATTTCATTATTTAATCATTAAAGTATGATAAATTGTCAATATATTATTATTTTATTTCAATGTGTTACAATTTTTTATATTGATTCATTATGTATTAATATATTATAATGATTATAATATTTAGTATTTATATTTTGGTATTTGCAATGTTATTTAATATCTATAATTATATTATTATTATTTTTATAATTACAATTATAATAATATTAAATAGTTGATGTGTTTTCATATGTATTTTGTTTTCATCTTATTCACTTATTCCAATGTTAGTTATCTTAGTGTTACAATTTCGGGGACATGACAGTTTTCCCAGGGTATCTTGTGGTCTTCATTGTCTTATGTGTTGCATTTTATGATTGCTTTCATGTCTAGTCATAAAAACTAACAATAAATGGGCGGCTTGCGGACCCCTTCCACTTTTCAACGAGCAATACAGAAAAAGAATTGTAGTAAAGAGAGACTGGAGCAAGACCATTCTCTTCCACAATTGTGGGAATTAGAATAAAAAATTGCAGAAGTAATAAAGGCTGATCAGTACTACTAAATCAACATTACAATGTGATATAAAACCCTACAAGAGCCAAATGTTGTTGATATTCAAGAACTGCAATAATATAGATCGTTTCTCCAGTCTCCTAGTGACTCCAAAACATGAAAAACAAGCCCAACACACCAACTACTGAAATCTGATGCACCAAAACAGCAAACTGAAAATGCAAACCAACAAGCTTAGAACACACCAAAATGCTCCCAACTCACTCAATACTCCATGGAATTACATGAAATCAAGTGAAAACAGCTCCTAGAGGGATGGTGACCAAGATAGAACTGAGAAACTACAACAAACTGATGTTATTTATTTTTCTAAAGTTTTCTACGACTTCCCAAGCAAGAAGTGCAACCATGGGAGAAGTCGACTTGCAAGATAAAATAGAAGACTCAACAAAAAAATCTGGAAACTTGTTCAAGGGGGCATCTAGAGCCACCAAAGAGAACTAGCATCTACCCAAAACCAATAAAAATTCGTACAATGAGATATTATTAAAAAACTATTTCAGCTGCACCAAAACCAACAAACTCAAACTGACAAAAACCCTCAAATCACCAACTGTGAAGCTCAATCTGCTAGTCTGAATGAGAAGCAGTCATTGAAAACTCGGCTAGGTGCTATCTTTCAAGCACGAAACCAAGATTAAGTACTAGGAGGTATGCATTCCTCAAAGCAAACCACTCACCATTTCGGCAGCATAATGATATAATTTATTCGTGGATGCAAAACAAAGAGCCCAACACTCTTATTTATAGCCTTTTGTCTCTAAATTTGAATTCCAAATTCCCTCCAAGATGGGTGCCTAATCCAAATTCACATTCACCTCCAAATATTATCTCATTTGCATTTCATTTCCCATTTCTCCAAGTCGCCCAACATCAAGAAGTAATATACTTTATCAAATTTGCTAACAAAGTATAAAATGGCATCCAAATATAATAAAGTGAATGACTTTAATAAAATTAACTTATGTCTCCTAAAGATGTCCACCAAGCCTTATCAAATTTCACTTTATTAAAATATTTGCAACTTAAATATTTCCCTATAAAGTCATCCATTTTAGCATAGGTAATATTTTCCATTTAAACATTATCTCCTCAAATATTTAACTTTGCCAAATTAAATACCTCAAAAGCTGGAGACCAAACAGAATATATTGCCCTACCAAATAAAGCCATAGTATCAAACTGCTGAACACCTACCAAAAATAGCCCCTGCACTGAACTGCTAAACTACTGCTAAAAATAGCACTACCAGAAATAGCACCAAGAGTGTTGGAGACCAAACTACTCAAATTGACCTGCCAGATATAGCCAAAAAACTGAACTACAGAAACCCTGCTAAAAATAGAACTTACTAAAAATAGCATACTACTAAAACTAGCACTGCCAAAAATAGCACCAAGGGTGTTGAAGACCAAACTGCTCAAATTGACCTGCCAGATATAGCCAAAAAACTGAATTGCAAAAACCCTGCTAAAAATAGAATTTACTAAAAATAGCATACTGCTAAAAATAGAACTTTCTAAAAATAGCATACTGCTAAAAATAGTAAGTTGTTCCAAACTCATTTTAATCACAATCTGAACAGTCGTCGTACTTACTAAAAATAGTAAGTCTGGAAAGGTTCTTAGTTTCAGTTGCATGTCACACCACTGCGAAACTCTCTGAAAACCCAGAAGGAATATAGAATCCAAACTACCAAACTCCAACATGCAAGCCTCCGAAACTGCCAAGGTATCCTCATAGAAAATAGGAAACCCTAATTTCATATGCATGTCATACCATCCTGTAGCAGTCTGAAAACCCACAAGGAATCCAAAAACCAATTTGCAAAACTCCAACATGCAAACCCCTGAAACCTCAAAAGAAACCTCCAAGCAATCGAAAACCCTTATTCTGCCACTGACTAGCCTACGAGCATCCAAGGATATGCTATCAATCATTGGATAGTGTAGTGCTAAAAATGGGAACATTACAAAATACGTTTTTAAACCTTCAAACAACACCCAATACTATACGGTAAGATTATGACAATCCAAATGTCATTAGGACTCCTTCAAAAAGTGGCTTTGCTATTTTTTTTAACTTTCCCTTGAGCTTTTCCCATAGGCTGATTGTGTTTCAGCTGACTTTTTACAGTCCTAAATGGACAAGGACTCTTCCCAAAAGACATTTCAACATCACACAATTTTTTCCTTATTGAAGCATTGCTTTTTTAATATCATTGAAATGCTCCAAAAGCTGCGGCCTCACAAAAATGAACTCCCACGTCACTTTTCAGAAGTTACAAACCTTTGAATAAACCAAACTCTCCTTATATGGGACTGCCTATATGGTACGACAGTCCCATATATTTGTACAACAAAATTTTAAGAAGTGGTAGCTGAAGTTTCAGGCAATGCTACGCCCTCTTTTGCATTGTAAATATCACATAATTTTCTCCTATGATCATCAATAATTTTGTATATATATATGAAATTTTCAACTAGAGAAACCCAAACAAAATGCCCGAAAATACCTAGAAAACTTGTATAGATAAATCATTTTGCTCCAAACCCTTATTTGCAAACATTCAACACAAAGGTAACTTTTGTAACATGAAGGTAACTTTTGAATGGAATTGTTCCATCGGAATCAGAGGGTTTTCATCCCCAAACTCCAAATCTTCAGCTCACTATGATCCCTGGATGGAACCACTCTACCTTCTGGATTTTCGTCCGTCAAGAAACAATTGGGGTTTTCGTCCCGTTGATAAGAATTTCGCCACATGCACAAATCTCATAAAGAGAAATAATAAATCTTCAAAATATCCAATCCACTCAAATGAGACCCCTCAACCCTCTTTTATAACCCTCTTGGGAACTTTTCGGAATTTTAATTATAAAATTCTCTTTTTAAACAATAATTCCTTTTTCCATAAAAGTGACTTTATAATATCATGCAATGTCCCCTTTTCCGAGGTCAGTATCTTTTGCAATGGTTAGTCTACCATCTGGTCCCCGTAGGCAAACATGGTGTTTATGGAACCCCTTTGAGGGTAATCTGAGGCTCTTCAACAGGCCTTTTGATATTCATTTCATTGTTCTACATCTCAATGACTCAGTGTATTGGTGGTGTGCCTTCTAGAGGTTGTTCTAGACGTTTTCTCCCACACTTACTATTCTTAGTAAGTCACTTGTCATATTGCTCATACTTACTATTTATAGTAAGTCATGGTTGGATCAATTGTCATCATGCCTATATTTGGAAAATGTGATTGCATCACCCCCACAAGTTGGTGTTGGTATTATTTTGGAAGTTGATGGTTTAATTATATTATTAAAGTGAATTTAACTTTAATAATAATGTTATTTAATGATAACTTTATATTATGGCATTATAAGGAGTTAAGGGGTGATATGTGGTATTCAATAATGTATTATATTTTAATATTACTTTATGAAATATCATTTTAAAAAGCTAATGTATTAAATGTCAACAAAAGCAAATATTATATTTAAAGTTTAATTAGCCAAGTGGGGGCGTGGGAATTCGGGAGAGTATAAAAAAGCAAAAGTGAATGCTTTTTCATCTTTCATTGATACTTGTGCAAATTTGGAGAAATTGAGCAAGGGTTTGCTGGTTTGGAGATTGAGCTTTTCTGAGGACGAAATCCCTCGAAAAGAACAATTTGCAAGTGTGAAAGATCACCCAATGGCACTAGATTGAATAATCTCATTCAGAGGTTATTATTTGAGCTTCATTGGATTTAGGAGATCAAATTATTCAAAATTTACAGAAGTTTAAATGGCGGATCAGAAGCCAATTTGTTGATAATTATTGTTGTTTGTACCTTCATAAGCTGGCATGTGGGATTTGCAGCAGATTACATACCTTCAGCTGGCATGTCTGGGTCATCTAGAGCAGATCGTACAGCTTAGGCTAGGCATGAGGCTTCTTGAGCAGTTCAACTAGCTTTGAGGGTTGCAATCAGTCAAAATTGAGGTGTCTAGGGCCTACAAGTAGATCAGCATCGAATCTGAGGTGTGAAAGAGGCATTCTGAGGAGTGTTGTCCAAGGGTTTGAAGCACCAGATTGTTCATTACGAAAAAATCAGACCCATAACTTTGCTCTCCATCAAATGGGTATGATTTAAATATATTTTTCATACAATAAAATTAACTAGGTTCATTTTAGTTTATGTATTTCCTTAGTTTCTTTAGCATTTTGCAATTATCTCTATTTCCTGCATTATTCCTAGCAAAAACAAAAAAATCTAAAAACAATTAAAACAAAAACAAAAACTCAGATCAAGAGGGTTATTATAGTGGTATCAGAGCACAACATTTCTTGCTAGCCTATGTAAATAATTACATGAGTGAAAAAAAACAGGTGTATAACAGAGGATCAGGCCAATGGCGTCCCCCACAGTTATTAGAGGGTGAATCTATTTAAGTTGTTTTGGGTATTCAAAGGTCTCCAGGTTTACATACAAGTTCATCCAGTGATAGTGAAAGTATTACAAGAGCCATGGCAGAAAAAGATAAGGGACAATCTGGTTCACTCAGTCCTGATTTCAAAGCAAAATGCAAATTTGATACTATGATGGACATGATGGCACAACTCTTGACTAAAATGAACCAGAATGTGACTCTTGTTCATACAGTACATCCAAAGGTGACTAGCAGTTCCAACGCCCAGCCTGAAGACAGGTAGAGGAATCCTACTTACCCTATGTCTAGGCCCTTGCAGCCAACCTTCACATGCAGAGTGGAGGCACATGCTCACCAGGATCAACCTCTTGAGCCACAAGTATCCATGGTTGACAAGGTTAGGGCAAGTCATGTTGAGTATATCACTCTTCCTCCTAATATCAAGAGTATGTTGACTTTTGAGCAATACCTGAACCAAACGAGACAAAGGGCAGTAGCAGTTGGCAAATTAGAGGCTAGAGCTCCACAAGGGTCTAGAGGCTTCCAGCAAGCAATGGGTATAAAATAACCTTGGAGCACTTTGATGGTAGTGATAGATGTACAACACATGTCTGGGTACAAAAATTAGATAATTACCTCTTCTTGAGGCCCATGTGAAATGTCCCACACTAGGTGGACACTTGCTAATTGCATTTCTGATTTGCTTGAATGCTTTTGGTTTTGCATCTTTTGATTTTTGTTTTTGAATGGTTTTAAAAGTATATGCCAAGAAATGCAAATTAAAGTAACTAATTGCAAAAAATGGAAATACCTAAGCATATACTTGAATACAACAATTCAGATTCTATATTATTGCTTGAAATAATACAAAGCTTCCATACCCAGTAACCCAAGTAACATTATATGCGATTCTGGAAATCTAATATATGTCTGATTAGCAGCCAGAGTGCTCACAAATTGGACCCCTAGCAAGTAACCCAGTCTTCTCCACCTTAATTATGTTGTAGATATGAAAGTCTGATTTTTCCGCCTCCAATGGTGAAGTGTGCACACCAATATCATAGGCGTTTCAGCCTAAGAAGAACACGTCCAGCTGTAGATGACTTGTACGGCCCTAGCAGGAGACAGTATAGCCTATTTATAATTCCCACATGGCTGTGATAAGGTGTGCAAGCAGCAATTAATTCTATCATAGCAAATTTACTTCTGATCTCTAGCAATAATCTTCACAAACCCTTGAATAATCTCCTCAATATGCACAATGTGACCTCTGTATGAAAGCCACCTGATAACTGCAACCTTCGGGTGATATTTCACACCTATGGGATGCACAATCCAAGAGGTATCGCGTTCTCCAAGACTGGTTTGCAGCAAAACTCTTGGTTTCACCTTCAAATGCCAAAGCAACAAAAGCCAAGTGTCGAAAGAACGATCAAGAATGAATCTTTTGCTTTTTCAAAAGCCTTTTATATCTCTCCCAAATGGCACGATTTTCTATGAGGCTTTTAATCATTAAATATAATATCATATTTGCTTTTGATGTGACTTTATATTATAACTTCCACTTGAGTGCCCAAACAATGACTTTAACTTTTGACTTAATATCATTAAATAACCCCTTTAGAATACAGTCAAATAAGACATTATGATATTCACTTTTTAATAATTAATTATTATTATTAAAGTATCACTTTAACAATAATAAGATGCCATAACTCCAACAATAGTGAATATTAATTAATTCTTTCTGCACCAAGAGATAGCCCACTGAAACCACTGCTCACCAAGGCGCCTTACTACAAATAGTTAAGTGTATAAAAACAGAGCTAGGAAACCCTGAATAATAGAGCCTCTGAATATGCCAAGGGACTGGAAAGATAAACATTGCCAACTATCATCCGAAGAGTGAGATAACTCCAACACTGGGCCTTCTAATCATCATTATTAGCCTACGAGTAGTTGATGATAGGCTAATCCTCCAAATTCTAATGTTCGCTACAAAGGGGACATTACAGTCCGCCCTCCTTGAAATTGCTTGGCCCCAAGCAATCTCAACTGCAAAGAAAGCACCACTCCACCTAGGTCCCAAGGGAAGAATTGTGAAATGTCCCTCACGTCTCCAACTAACTCCTGCAGCACCAGCATAAGCACAACTAACAAAACACAATGACCAACGTCAACCCCTGCATCATGTGTCTTAGAAGTGTGAACATAATGAAGAAGCAACTCGGGAAACTGGCATGGTTTGCTTCTCTCAACTGCGCAAGGAAAAACACCATACCAACTGTCCAACTCATGTACAAGTGGATCAAAGGTGGAACTGTATGCACTCTGAGCAATGTACATGCTGTGAAACTAATCAGTAAGCCCAACCCGAAATCCTGATGCACAAGAAGGATCCCAAACCAATCTGTAGATCGCCCAACCATGCTCAACATATCAATAAACAACTACTTCAATGTAGAGCAATCTACCAAGCAAAAGAATCCTTGGATCCCATAACTAGAATGGAAGTCTACCATATGCATCACCTGTTGACTTCCCCTACGCCACTCTAGTATGATCTTCACCATGTTGAGAGAGGTGAAGCAACACATCGAGATCCAACCGCACTGACATGCCAAACCTGTCACCATCGGGATCCCAACACATCAAAACCTTACTTCCATCGAACATGAGGAGATAAAAGTATCCCAAAGCATTTGCAGCACAACATCTCTCTCCATCCTCTGCAAATCTCCTACAGATGTGATGACTACCCCTCATAGATGCTGAAAGATGTGAAATTGCTCCCCCTAGGCTGCTGATATGGAACAGAACAACACCCTCAAGTCTGCAAGACCAACCTATCAGAATGCATACAAAACTGCTAGGATCAAACAATGCCAAAGTACTAACCCTATGCCACTCTCCAATGCTAAGGAGATGATACAACTCTCCTCCAAACTCCCGAACAATTGCTGTCCTCCAAGGATAATGAAAGAGAACCTTGTCCCCATAGTTGGACTACTCGCCAAAAACTCACGATTTTTTGAAAAACTCACGAGTTTTTTTCTAAAACGAGTTTTTATGAAAAGTACTCGCCGACTTTTTCAGAAAAAACTCATCGTTTTTTAGCGAGTTTTTTAAAAAAACTTGTGCGATCTAGGTATGAAGCCCATCGACGGCAAAATGGGCATTTCACTTTGTTTTTTCTATTGTTTTGAACTCTTGGCAGAGCAAAAACCCACTCCAAACCCTTTTGCACCATTTTTCAGTGATTTTGCATCAAGGAGATGAGATTTGAAGGAGTTTTTCATCGGATTTTGAAGGCAAATTGGATTTCCAAGTAGGTTTTCTGATTTTTCTTCTTCTTTCTTTTTTAAAAAAAATTTCTCCATTTTTGTTGATTGTATGTTTAAAAAACATTATGAATGAATTGTAAAATAGATTTAAATACATTTATATTGTTGGAAAGAAGATTTAGATTCATCAAAACAAGAGTTTGTGACACTTTTTTCTAATTTTTTTTAACATATTTTACTAATTTTTTCATTTCTTTGAAATTTTTGTCAAACCCTAGTTATTTTTCTAATTTTGATTCTTCTTGTTTGCTGAAAACATGTTTAAAATAATATATTAGCTTAATTTGTTACTAATTTAAAGTAATTTTCTGATTTTTACATTTTGTTCACATTTTATTGAAACCCTAGTTTATTGTTTTCTTTTTGAATCCATTTTTTTTTATGAAAATGTTTAGAATCTTAAATTAGTTTAGATTTTACTAATTTAAAGTAATTTATTTTGATTTAATCTAATTTAGCTTGTTTTTAAATTTTCTATCAAAAAACTAACAAGTTGTGCTTTCACCTTGTATGTGTAGGTTAATTGATAATGGCTTACGAATCCGCTTCTACCCTTGGCTCAGCCCTATCCATGCCTGGGAGTGGGGAATATGTAGGCACTTGTCCAACAAGAGCTAGAGATCCTACTTGGAAATATGCATATGAAGGACCAAAACCTAGATCAGTGTATTGCATTAGATGTAAAAATGTGTACCGTGGAGGCATCAATCGCCTCAAATACCACCTTGCAAGAATCTCTAAACGTGCTGCTAAGGCTTGCATAAACACCAATGAGGAAATAAAAAGACAAATGAATGGAATACTACCACTGCAGAAGAAAATAAAGTGCAAAGAGCAAAGGCAAAAGCGGCAATGCAAGCTGCCATAGCTTCTTATCAAGGTGCTCCAAGTCCAATCAACCTTGAGTCACTGTCAGATGACGATGATATAGCAGGCATAGTGGGCTCTCTTCATTGTTCACGTGTGCGAAGGCAATCGTTGCAACCGCAACAACCCACCACCACCTCCATCCCTTCATCTACCAGTAGTAGAGTACCAGGATCAGCACCTACGGGTTCACGCATTGGTGATTTTTTTCTGCCTAGAAACACACTTGGTGCACAACCTTCTTTAGAGGCAACTGGGTGGAATAAGGAGGTTCATGAGCAGGTAGATGTTGCTCGTGCCGATTTTTAGTACTTCAACAACATCCCTTTCAATGTGGCAAGCTCACCTTATTGGCAAAATTTGGTGACCGCATTGAAAGTTGCAGGGAAAGGCTACAAGACGCCTTCGCGCAAAGACTTGAGTGGAAGGTTAGTTTATGTTTAATTTATGTTTTTTAAGTTTAATTTATGATTAATTTAAGCTATTTTTTTGTTTACAAATTAAAAATTGTGTACTTAATTTCACTTTGTACTTGTAGGTTGCTTACCAGTGCAACTGAAAGGGCAAGGGCAGCGATAGAAGAACAAAGAGAAGAATGGCAAAAATATGACTGCACTATTCTTTCTGATGGGTGGACGGATGGAAAAAACCATACCATCATTAATTTTTTGGTTTCTTGCGAAAATGAGGTGGTGTTCTTGAAATCCGTGGATGCCTCCAGCATAGAAAAAAATGCAAAAAAATTGGCTAAAATGTTGGAGCAAGTGTGCATGGAGGTTGGGCTTGAAAATGTGGTGCAAATCATAACTGACAATGCAGCGGCAGATGTGGCAGCAGGAAAAATCCTACATGGACACCATGTGTTGCCCATGTCCTTGACCTTCTTTTGGAGGACATAGGCAAATTAGATTGGGTCACACCGATTGTAGAGGATGGAAGGAGGATCACTAAATTTATCTACAATCACCCTTGGGTTCTTCACTTGATGAGGGAGCACACCAAAGGGAGAGAATTGGCGAGATCCAGTGTGACAAGGTTTGCAACGGTTTTCTTAACATTGCAAAGCATTCTTGGTGCATTGACAGCTTTGAAACAAATGTTTGTGAGTCAAGCATGGCTAGACTCAACTTATTCGAAGAAGCCGGAAGGAGATAGAGTTCAAAACATTGTCTTCAACCCCCTCTTTGCACAAAGAGCAATAGAGATTGTGAAGGTAACTTCAAAACTTTGAGTTTGAATCTCAATTCAAATTGACTATTTTTCTTAATGTCTTTCATTGTAAATTTGTAAATTACTAAATTGTAACTCTAATCTTTTTTGCATTTTTAAATTTATATTGTAGGTGTTGGAGCCCTTGGTTAGAGTGCTCCGCTTGGTGGATGGGGATCAAACCCCAATGGGGTATCTTTATGAGGCCACGGATAGGGCCAAGGAGGCTATTACAAATTATTATAAGGGGGACAACCTCAAATTTGATCCCATTTGGGAGATTATTGATAGGAGGTGGAACAATCAACTCCACCAACCCATCCATGCAGCAGGGTACTTCTTGAACCCCCGTTTCTTCCATTCAGGCACCTATGCAGATCCTACTGGAGAGATTATGGAGGGCCTCACCACTTGCATTCAGGGGATGACATCCACGCCTAACGAGGCAGACTGCATTGTTAATGAATTGCAAAGTTATAGGGAAAAAAGGGGTGCACTCTTCTCTCTAGACCTGGCAAAGAGAGCAATAACTAGGCTGTCACTAGGTATAAAATTTGAAATTTACAAGTTACAAGTTACAAAAATTGATAATTACAAGTTACAAGTTACAAGTTTCTAACTCTTTTTTTTGTAGATGTTTGGTGGACAAATTGAAAAACCCCATATTTTCAAAAATTTGCCCTCCGTGTCTTGAGCTAGCTTTGTAGTTCGTCCAATTGTGAGCGCATTTGGAGCTTGTTTGAGGCCATCCACACAAAGAAGAGGAACAAACTTGGCACAAAAATGCCTCAATGACCTTGTCTATGTGCAATATAATCTTCGATTGCGCACAAGAAAGGTAGAGGAAATATCAAATGATCCAATTGATTTGGATGAGATAGATCCATATAGTGATTGGACAGGGCGAGAGGAGCAGCCTCCTTTGTTTACCAAGGATGACATTTATGATTTAGAGCAACAAGCAATGGAGGAGGGTGGATTTGCATTCTCATTGGATGACCTTGAGGATGACCCTGAGGAGGAGTCATTGCCAGTGCTCGTAGGATCTTGAATGCAGTGACTCTTGGTGAAAAGTGACCACCGAACGCTTGACTGTGAAAAGCATCCAACAATCTTTGTTGCTGGTCTCTGTCAATGCATAATAGCAAAGTTCCGTCAAGGCCACGCTTTACAGAACGTTATTGACAAGCACAAAGTTCTATGCTTTCAGCTTCAATGTTCTTTTCTATTGTTTGTCCATATGACGTGGACATTCTCCATAAGTTGAATAATACCACAAAGTTGTGTACCATTCCTCCGCAGAATCAACTAATAGGACCAAAGGAAGGTCCTCTTCAGGTTCAGTTTCAATTCCACCATTGCTATGATACTTTTGATCTCCATCTTCCACCAAATATTGACAAAGACCTTTCCTACGGACGAGCTTGGTTGGCTTGATCTCCAGATCATATTCTTGAACTTTTGCAATCCAGTTTCCTCTTTCGTGCCCATCTCCTATTGAGTCAACACACATTTTACTGTTGGATCGGTGACAAACACCATTGTATGAGAATTCAAGATATAAAATTTGAAACCTTTAATAGCTCTCATGACAGCATATGCATTCTTCTCAATTTGAGAATAGCGTGATTCACTATCTTTAAAACTGGTGCTCATGAAAGCAATTGGAGATTCTCCTTCTTCACTGATTTTTTGAGTCAATATAGCAGACAGCGTGTGTTCCGACGCATAACAATAGAGGATGGAATCTTTCTCAAAGTTAGGTCGAACCAACACTGGTGCGTTAGCAATAGCTTCTTTGATTCTGGTAAAGGCTTGCTTGCCTTCTTCTGTCCATATGAAAGTGGACGTATTTTTCATCATAGCTGAGATCTCCTTCGTTAGCTCCGAAAAATCTGGTACAAACCTCCAGATAAAGTTGACTTCACCGAAAAAGGAGTGCACTTGTGTTTTGTTGGTTGGAAGAGAGAGGTTCTTAATTGAATCCACTCGATTTGGGTCAATTTTGGTTCCCTCCTTGGAAACGATATGGCCAAGTAGCTTGCCCTCCGTCACCGCAAAGATAGTCTTCTTCGGATTCAATGAGATCTTGTGGTACCTGCATCTTTTGAACACTTTCGCAAGATGTGAAAAGTGGTCTTACCGTTTATCTAAGAAAACGGTCAAGTCATCAAGATAGACAACTATTATTTTATTCTTGAAATCCCCAAAAGCCAGATCCATGGCCCTTTGAAAAGTAGCACCGGCGTTGATGAGGCCAAAAGGCATCCTCTCATAAGCAAACGTTCCCCATAATTGGTAAGGGGTAATTTTCCTTCAAGGACGATTGATTCAAATTCTTGAAATCCACGCAAATTTTGATTTCACCATTTTTTTGTGCACAGAACAATGTTAGACACCTAGGTGGAGTGATGAATTGGAAAAATTATCTTCGAATCCACCATCTTCTGAATCTCTGCGTAGATAGTATCTTGAATCTGCGGATTATAATGTCTCTGCTTTTGCCTGAAAGGATTGACATCAAACTTCAAAGGAATTGTATGTGACAATTCAATGGGTGTGAAGACCTTCAAGTCTTCATAAGACCAAGCAAATACATCTTTGTATTGTTTGAACAAGGCAGTAAACTTCTTAGCTTCTTTTGGAGTACAACACTTGCCTAGATTAACAAGTTGAGGCTTGTCTTCAATGTCGATGTTCACTTGGTAATGCTTAGCAGAAGTATTAACACCTGACATCTTTTGATCTTGGATGTATCGGTCATGCCGGTCAAAGATGTTCTCTAAAGATACCAAACCTTTGGGAATATGATTTCCTTTCAGTTGAATGATCCTAGAATCCAGAGCTTCAAAGTCTTTTGTAAGTGATTCTTGGAAAGGAGTGGAACTTCCTTCAAAGAGCACTTCGTAATTGTCTCCCATGACGAGAAACTCTTTGATGTCATCGTCGTCATCAAAGACTTGCCAGTTGTCTGAATTATTTGGAACAGCTGGCTTATAGATCAGCTCAATAGCAAAAGAATACTGACGAAAATCAGAATGCGGCATGAAAAGAGCGGCTGATACCGCAAGGGCATCAGCTCTACTATTATTTGTATGTGGAATGTATTTGATGTCGAACACATCGAACAAGTCGATGGCATTCCACACCCTCTGTCTGTAGGATCGAAGGTGAGTATTTCTGAATTGGAAATGATCTTTGATTTGGTTGACGATCAACTCTGCATCTCCTTCGACTCTAAGTAACTTGATCCCCATATCCTATGCATTCTTGAGACCTGGTAAAAGCGCCTCGTATTCCGCCGCATTGTTGGTGCATTCAAATTGCAATCGATATGCAAATGGATATAGGTGACCCTCGAGAGAGGTGATCACAACTACCACTTTTGAACCTGATGTTGAGCAACTGTCGTCGAATTGCATTGTCCACACTTTTGATTCTTCATATGATGTAATTGTGGAAAGTGCAAATTTCTAACAATCTTCAGTTACATCAGATATCATAGCATATGTCCCTGCACCCGTGTCTTGATATAACACTTGTGCTTGTGGATCTTGGAACTTCACCACCGTGAACCTTGACTTGGCCTCTGGCTCCGGCTTAAAACCGCCCCTCTTCAAATTTCACCTCTGAGGTCTTTGCAGAAACTCCTAATGAGAAACATCCCATAACTGGTTGGAATGTCAGCAATCAAGATAGTCATCATAATTTTCTTTTCAGGACAAGACGCTAGCCTTACTTGTGCATCTTTCAGTTGACTGACCAACAACACCAGCTTTGACTCAAGTGACTAACACTTTTCTTGGGTTTTGGTGCACGAAAGTCCCAACACGTTCATGATCTGCAAGGGCATGACGTTGTCCAAAGCTCCACTATCTATGATACGATTGTTGAGTTTAAAACCTCCTATATACAAAGATATATAGAACGGTTTTGGCTTGTCTTCTGCTGGTACAGAGGATTCAAGCAATGTAGGTTGAACTGCAGCCTTCTTCTTTACCACCTTGAGGATTCTATCCAACTGCTCTGGATGATCCTGAAGATACTCCAATTGTGAGATTTGTACCTTCGTCTTCATCATGGAAGACACAATGTCGAAGTTCGTTGAGGTTGGATCCTGAGCAGCCGGCATGGTGTTCTCTTGTGAAGATTTGGGATTGGAAATAGAAGGCACTTCTTTTCCCTTTTCAACTGGCTTTCACTTTTCCTCTTCTTCGTTTTGTGCTTTGAAGTGCAAGGCACGTGTGAACACAGGTGATGAGATGTTCTCATGATTGACTACAAGAGTGTATTGGCGGTAGTCTTCTTCTTGTTCATTAACGGGTTCTCTGTCAAAGTATCCCATTGCGGAGTCGCCATCAAAGTCGCTCGTCTGTGGTGAGACAACATTTGTAGTTGGTGAAGGTACGAAGCTTGTGCTTGGAGGAGTATCAGCAAATCCCATGATCTGATTCATTCTTTGATTTTTCAGACATGTAGCTTCGATGTGTTCAACAGTGTCATGGAAAGAGCAATAGCATGTGGGCTTCTCAGTATTAACAAGTTGTCTTGATTGTCCTTGGGGGAACCTTGATTTGTAGTTGTTGAATGGCTAGAAGTTATTCCTCTTCGGTTGGTATCGCTGTTGAGGTTGATAAGGCGGTTGTGTAGGCAATGCTTGTTGCCCTTGAGTGGGTGACTGTCTTTTAAGAATTGTCACCTCATTGGCTACCTTTTGTAGCATTGGATCAGCAGACGCTTGAACAAGCGGTCTGATTGAATCATTCTTCATCTTTCCCGTCGTGATCATATTGTCTTCAATCTTGATAGCTTCTTCTTGTGTAAGTTGTAGATCTATTCCTTGGCTTCCTTTCAAGAAAAAGGCTATTTCTGATGGTAGTGCGTTGATGAAGCTGCTCATCAAAATCTCGTCAAACAGGTTGAGTGTATGGGAAAGACATGTGGCAAGGCGGTTAAACCTTGCTACAAACTCCCTCATCGGTTTTGTAGGCTCCATCTTTGAGTTTGAGAGTTGTGCAAATAAGTGGTGACTATCCTCAGCAGGCTTGACTCTCACCAAGAATTTTTCGCTCATGACTGCCCAACTTTTGATAATGCCTGGTTCAAGATTATTGAACCAGTCTGAAGCGTTATTCTCCAGGGTCTCAACAAAGAGACGAACAACTATGTCTTCATGTGGAACATGCAAAATGGAACAAGCCGCTATGAATGATGAGATGTGTTCATCAGGGTGTCGAGATCCATCGCCATGGAATTGAGGAAAACGCTTTCGTGATCCCCTGGGTAGCTCATGGTGTCCTGCTAAGGCCAACGGTCCGATGTTGTCTTCCCAAAGTAGTGGGGTTGGACATCTTAAGTTTCTTCCGTTCCAACCGTTGTTGTTGTTGTTGTTGTTGTTGTTGTTGTTTTTGTTGCCCTTTGCTTCAGCTGGGGCTAGAGATTCTTCTTCATGTTCTTCTAGGAAATCCTCAGGAACCTCTTCAAAGATCAACTCTTCTTGAAAGAGAGGATTATTTCTCCTTCTGATGTATACTAGGTGAGCCAGGATGCTTTATTCCCACGCGGGAGATGGCAAAACTGGTCAACCGGCTGCAAGATCCGCTCTCTCTTCTTCTTTGTCTAGAGTAGTAGCTGCGCTCCTCCACTGAGTAGATGATGTATCATTGTCAAAGATAAAACTTCGTAGGCTATTGAAGATGTCTGACTACTCGCCTTGAATTAGCACAAAGTTTGGTTGTGTGATAGCTGGAGTGAGTCCTGGTTGTTGAACTGGAGCAATAGGATGCTAGATGGCCATTCTCGTGACATAAAACGTGAAGCTTTCTTGAAGTTTTCTTGCCTCGTGCCCTATAGTGGGCGCCAGAAAACTGTTAGTGTAACAATTCGCACCTCTGGAGTGCGTATTGGCAATGGACAGCTATGCACAGTGCGTAATGACTGCTCTTCAAATTAGGAGGGAAAGCTCCCTCTTTTGTTGATATGTGTTAAAAATTAAATGACCTAAATTCAATCTTTTTGACTCACCTGGAAGAGGCACAAGGTTAAGGAAACCAAGAACGTTGCAACTAAGGTTTTTCTTTGGTTTTGTAGATCTTAACTACAACTAACTAAATGCTTTTAATCTATCCTATTCCTCGAGATAAACAGAGCATGAGGACTTAGGAGCAAGGAGTATTTGGACGATAAACTTTAAGTTAGGATTCCCAAGGAGGAGAAAACTCCTATCCGAGGTGTAGACTGAAAGAAAGGTTATTAGCAACAACATCAAACAACAATCTTCACTTCTAAATTCCCAAGGAGGAGACGACTCCTATCTGAGGTGTAAATATGAAAAGAAGACTATTAATCACAACACAACACGATAAACCCACTTCTAAATTCCCAAGGAAGAGACGACCCCTATCCGAGGTGTAGATATGAAACAGATTTATTAATCACAAATATAACCCAGGACACCAGATTGTATGAAGGACCTATCACACAGATAAACGATCAACAAGAATTATATTGAACAAAGATGAACCATTACAAGTAACATTGCACGGAAAGGTGGTTCAGCAATTTGTTTATTACTAATAAAAGCTCAAAGGTGAACTGTAATGTTCCCCAACAATTTTTTTCAAATTTAACACATCAATTTCACCGGTTAACGTTAGGGAAATTATAAACCAACTGCTGGAATGTAACCCCACACCAAGAATGTACACCAAGATCCCAATGCAGGGCAAGGTGTCAGCATATGGTGTCGAGGATCGTTAGACTTCAAATCAAGAAAGTACAATGCTGGAAAGTAAATGCATGCAACTCAACCACGTATTTCAGTGGAAGCAAGATGATGGCTTAGACGATCAGCAATATGATGATTACAATGCAAGTACAATAAGTAAATGGGCGGCTTGCCGACCCCTTCCACTTTTCAGCAGACAATACAAAAAGAGAATTGCAGTAAAGAAAGATTGGAGCAAGACCAGTCTCTTCCACAATCGTGGGAATTAGAATAAGAAATTGCAGAAGTAATAAAGGTTGATCAGTACTACTGAAACAACATTACAATGTGATATAAAACCCTGTAAGAGCCAAATGTTGTTAATATTCAAGTGCTGCAATAATATAGATTGTTTCTCCAAACTCCTAGTGACTCCAAAAGATGAAAAACAAGCCCAACACACCAACTATTGAAATCTGATGCACCAAACTAGCAAATTGAAAATGATAACCAGCAAGCCTAGAGCACACCAAAATGCTCCCAACTCACTCAATACTCAATGGAATTACATGAAATCAAGTGCAAACAACTCCTAGAGGGATGGCGACCAAGATAGAACTGAGAAACTGCAACAAACTGATGTTATTTATTTTTCTAAAGTTTTCCAAGACTTCCCAGGCAAAAGTGCAACTTGGAGAGAAGTCGACCTGCAAGATAAAATAAATGGCTCCACGAAAAAATCCCAAAACTTGCACAAAGGGGCGCCCTGAGCCAAGGAAATGAATGAGCCAATACCCAAAAGCCAACAAAATTCCCCTAAAGAGCTGTGAATGAAAACCTACTTCAGCCACATTAAAATCAGCTACATGAAAAAATGACAAACACACCAAAAGACATTAGAAAACATCATAAGACCCCATTACAATAAGCTCAATCTATCTTGAATAAAGAACAATCTTCTCACTTAGCTAGTTGCTATTTTTCAAGCAAGAAACCAAGTCCAAGCTAGGAGGTATGCATTCCTCGAAGAAAACCACTCACCATTTCGGCAACATAACAATATAATTTCTTCATGGATGAGAAACAAAGAGCCCAACACTCTTATTTATAGCCTTCAGTCTCCTAATTCAAATTTCCATTTCCCTCTCTTTAGGGCACCCACTTGGATTTGCATTTTATTTTTTAATTTCATTTATCTCCTTGATTTCGGTGTCCCACATGAAGGAGAATTACTTTATAAAAATGCAAATAAAACATAACTTTAGGCATCCCAAGTCACTTAAGTAAAATACTTTCGAATATGCAAATATTTCTCCAAATATGGCGTCCAAAATTACTTAAGTTAGAAACCTTTATAAAAATTGTTTTTTAATAAACTCAACTTATCTTTCCATTTAGGCGTCCAAGGCTAAGGTGAAAATATATTTAATGACTTAAATAATTCTCCATACTCATCCCCAAGCCTTAGCAAAATATTCCATATCAAACCTACCAAAATAATCACCTCAAATGTTGGAGACCGACTGAAAATATTGCCCTGCCAGAAATAGCCATAATAACAAGTTGTTGAAACACTGCCAAAAATAGCACCAAGGGTGTTGGAGACCAAACTGCTCAAACTGACCTGCCAGATATAGCCACTGAACTGAACTGTAGGAACCCTGCTAAAAATAGCACTTACTAAAAATAGCATGTTGCTAAAAATAGTAAGTTGTTCCAAACTCATTTTAACCACAATCCAAGCAGCCGTCGTACTTACTAAAAATAGTAAGTTCGAAAAAGTTTTCTGATTTAGTTGCATGTCACACTGTCGCGAAACTCTCTGAAAACCCAGAAGGAATCTAGAATCCGAACTACAAAACTCCAACATGCAGCCGTCGTAACTTACTAAAAATAGTCAGTCCAGAAAAGTTGTCTAATGCAGTTGCATGTCATACCACTGCGAAGCTCTCTGAAAACCCAGGAAGAATCTAGCAACCAATCTGCAAAACTCCAACATACAAACCCCTAAATCCTCAAAAGAAACCTCTAACCAGTTGGAAACCCTAATTCTGCCTCTGACTAGCCTACGAGCATCCGAGAATAGGCTAACAATCACTAGAAAGTGTAGTACTAAAATGGGGGCATTACATGAATCGATACTGAACATAGGAATATTGTCGACAATGCAACAACTCTCTATCCCAGTGAATGGTTCATCAACAGATACACAAATAGCAATACTACAGGCAAGAGTTGGCTCAGCTTGTACGCTATCAAGCAAAAGTTAAATACAAATGAGCAAGGGTGCTCTTATTTATAGAGCTCCAAGGTGTAGGGAACCCTAAAATCACCTTGAGTTTACAATCAATATTGCAAGCATGCAAGAATTTATTCTCTCTAAATAAATTAAACTATACAGTTAAATGGAAAGCTACCATCAGTTAACTGAAACAAACTAGACTAAATGGACATGTGCAACATGCACGTCCTTATTGAAATGAAAGCTAACTGATAACTAATATCAGTCAACTGGATCCTAGCTGAAAGTCCATCCTCCTGCAAAGATATCTCGAAGAATGATATAGGTGTGCATGAGATTGGCAATGAGAACTCAAGAAATGACGTTGAGTTAACTGCTATTTTGGACTCTATCCTTGGAAATAACTACAGGTTCTAACTGGTTGTCTTCTACAAGCCCTCTTTGTCTATCACCTCATCCAGGAACTTGTCGATGGTTTCGTCCTCTGGAAATCTAATGCTATCCACGATGATGAACTGCTTGTTCAACTCCTTCTCTCCATCCTTGATCACCTTTGAAACTCTCTAACATCTGCAATCACCTTATTGAAACTAGTTGTCATCACTGAGAAGTGATCCAACTTGGACGCCTCAGGATCTCCACCTACGTTATCACGAACCAGTTTCTCAAACTCAGCCTGCACTGCATCAAACTCATTGCATGTACCATTCTCACAACAATAGTGGCATGGGATCTAAGTGATGAACTCGTTGATAACTCTAAGAGTTGCAGCAACATTCTCCTTGAGCAACATTCTCCTTGAGCAACATTCTCCTTGATAACTCTGAGAGTTGCAGCAACATTCTCCTTGAGCGTGGTCATCTTTGTAGAGATTCTATCATAAGTTTCCACTTTCAAAAGATGTTCTCTCCAAGTGAAAACCTCCTTATCCTCCTCTGCTACAATGGCATCATGTGCAATTGCCAACTGAGATATGAGTATCAAGTCTTTCGGCTTGTGTTCTGCTATGAATATCTCAAGCTGTTGAATCCTCTGACAAAGCTCATGTGCTTTGTACCTCAACTAATATAACTCTATGAGGAGGTACCGACCTGCAACAATGAAGTCCAAAATCCAATTGTCCAAGAGCTTCCTTTGATTGACTAAATGACCAAGTCTCTATTTATCTGTAGGTGTCTCTCGAAGTTGTGGGAGAATAGGTGCTTGTCCTGCGTTTCCATGAAGTAGATCCGACATGTACTGTCGGAGCTTCCCGATCTCAACCTTGAGGGCTGCCTTATCTTCTTCGTCCTTCATGACACACTCTTCCAAATTACTCGCAATGACCTTGAAAAGGCTCACAGCCATGTGTTGTGTGCTCTTGCCAAGATTTGCTTTGATGAAGGTGAAATCACCAACCTCAACTTCATCTAGGCTCTTACCCTTTGGTGGTGTAGCAACTTCAACGACGATCTCTGCTTTAGGAGTCTTCTCAATGCGAACCTGCTTCTTGACCCTCTTGTTCGACCTATCCTAATAAGGATCACCAAACTCAAACAAATCAAGTTGGTATGAAGGCCTACACCTTTGTCTTCCCAAAGACCTCTCGAACCAACACAAATGATCAATGTTGTCCCCTCGAGGAGAAACTACTCCTACTGCGTCAACCACCGATGGATCAACTGGAATGAAAGTCTCATAAACTGGTGATTCTGGCTTCGAGTCTATCAATAGGAGATGATCATGGAGAAAATGGTGGACCAGGAGATGATGAATCAGCCTCAACCTGTACCATTGGTTCCACTTGAATTTCTGCTGCTTTCTCAACCTGCTTCCGCTTTGTGATGCTTTTCCCCTTCGAGTTTTCACTAACTTTGACCCCTTCAGGCTGCTTCAAGACAACTTTAACTCAAGGCCTCTACCTAGAAGTAGAAGGTAGTGAAGAAAACCCTATTGGCGACTCTGTAGCTAGAACTGTCCTTCGCTTCCTCTTACTCTCCAAGAAGTACATGCTTGTCTTAATAACTGATTTCGACAGGTCCTGAATTGAAGTATTCTCCTTGACATACCAATCAGGGTGGCGAAGTGGCTAGCGAGCAACTTGGTCTTTAACGAATGAATTAAGAAGCACCTCTCCATCATCATCTGACAAACCCTCAACATCTTCTGACACGAAATCAGCAAGTTGTGGAAGAGTAAGTCTGCAGTAATGGCATCGACGCACCTCAAACTCATCTTCACAGTTGACCCAAAAGTCCTCAAGCGCTGCCCTGTGTGAATTACTTCACTCCAACCGTGTTGAATAATGACCCAAAGGATCATAAGTACGCCTCTGAGTGAGATACTTGAGTTGGAGTTTTTCTAACTCGTTCGTCATTAACTTGTAATCAGCAATAGACTTGCACTTCTATATACCCAATCCAAAAGGAAAGGTGAATGCTGACTTGCGTCGATTGCGAAGAAAAGAGTGAACTTCTTTAGCTTGTCCCATAAACTCCATGAATAGGACCTTGTCTGACAGGTACCTCAGTAGCAACAGATATATGTGAAAGTAGGGAATTGAATGAACCAATCCGCCCAACTCTCCATTGCTGATTTTGCCTCTAGTGAAATCTTGATATCCATCTCATTTTCGAGGTTCCTGACTGTCTTCATGAAAAGTGATCATTCACCGCCTTGAAATCATATTCAGCTTTTGAAACCTCCAACTGTGAGTAATATTGATGAACATGTTGAACGCCAAGAGCTCCATTGGTCTTCAGAATTATGAAATTGCCTTGAAACGCAATTAAGTAGACTAGAAAAGACACCATGTGAAACTCATGGATTTTGAGGAACTCTGTGATTTCTTGGTGGAGACACTCACTGATTAACATCGCCCAATCAAAGTGTTCCTTGTTGTCGATAATCCAAGAGATGATATAGAACATCCACGGTCAGAAAATACTTGCTTCCTCCTGACCCTTAAACTCACCATGCCCAACTTTCTTCGACATGTCGGTCTTCTGAATTTTCAACTATCTCTGGGCAACTTTTGTCTGTGATCTCTCTTTGTCCTCTCCCATATCTTGTCGCAATCTCGAATGGCCATTGCAAAATTTTTTGAGCGAGGAGGAATAGCAAAGCACTTCTCAACGTCCCTAGGCTACAAATGACTCTCCCATCGGCTGATATGATTTGTCTTGTAGATGAGTCATAATGCTTAATGCAAGCAATCACAAACTTGAGATTAAAAACCGTGATAGGAATAGATGCTGCTGCCAACAACCCGGAACACTCAAGATTTCTGACTGTGGTGCTACTAGTGCCTTCCAACATGCTCAGATTGACCACCAGATATATGTGACCCAAGTCTGTATCGGTAGTTTTCAAAAAGTCGTGAACCAAGACCGATTTGGCCTTGTAATCTATGGGGTTGAATTGCATTTTGAAATTCTAGATTTTTGACTGTAAAGTCAGGTATGTTTGGACAACTTTCAGAGAAGGCTGAAAACAGCTCTAGGATAGGCTAAAAATAACCAGTTGAGGTAAAAAAAATCAGAAAATATTTGAAACATGAGTTTTGTAGAGAGTTGAATTCTAAGCAAACTTAGATTGTCTGAAATTCGAAAAAGTGAGTTTTAGCAAGGCATGCAAAAGGTTTTCAGTCAAGAACTGTAGGAGCTGTAGGGGCTCTAGGTGCAATTTTTTCCTAGAAAATCTAAAACATGGGTTTTAAGCCAACCCAGATAATTCGATTTTCAAAAAAATGAGTTATTGGCCCACATTCAAAGAAATCTTTGGAATAAAACATAGTGCTCCAGAATGGAAGCAGCGGGGCAATTTTCACGAAAAAAATCTAAGACGTGGGTTTTGTTGCTGACGCTGAAATATGTGAACCCAAATGATTTGTTTCTGAAAATTTCGCCGTTTACTAACATGCGAGAGAAAACCTAAGACAATAATAGAAGAATTTTAGAGAGAGAAATAGAAGTTTTTGTTGTCTCTGAAAAAGTCGCCTATGCTTGAATTGGATTTGATGAAGTTTGCATGCAATTGAAAACTGAAGTCTGGCAAATGCTTCCTCTGAACATTTTGGACCTGGTGCTACAAAGAACACTGAAATATGACACCTATAGCACCTTCAGATCTTTATTTGCTCAAGAAAGACGTGTTTTCTCTCACCTGTAATGAAAAATAATGGACGCCTATGCCTTAATAAATAAGAATTTATCAAGAAAGGCATCTTAAACGCATGGTTTTTTCTTAAAATGGCGCTAGCCTTTTGATTGAACCTCCAAAACCAACGCCTTGCTTGTGATTGGACCTCAAAATAGTTAACTGGTTGAAAAATATGCCCTAATTAGGGCACCATCTCTAAATACTTCAGTTAACTTGTGCATGCAAAAAGAAGTCGTCTACTTACAAGCAAAATGAAGTCAAGAAAAAGTCGACTTGAAGAGTTGAACTAGAGAGTTAATTTCAGTTAACTACTTCCTCCTTTATAGGGTGCCACTTCTCTTGAGTTCAAAAAGTCAACCTTTGACTTTAGGTGTCACTTTCTAGACGGCCAATTTTTCTAAAATTTGAATTTGAAAACATCACCGGAGTCCATGTTTGATCACTGATTCTGATTGACTGACACGTTGGATTGATTGGCTGACAGTTTCATTGAAGAACGGGATCGAAACTAATAAGAATCTCCTTGAAGCTGCAAACCCTAATTCTATCATCCGAGGCCTCAAAATTCAGGGTGCGCTTGGCCTTCAGGGGTGCTTTTGACCTCAGACTTACAAATATTTTCATACATTTTCATCATTTTGAAGGTGATTTTGACCTTACTTCATCTTACGTTTCTCGGTGTTTGAAATGTGCTAGCCATTTTTTTTACATTTTTAACACATTAATTTCACTCGTTAACGTTAGTGAAATCACAAACCAACTGAAGGGAATCCTTTCCTCTGATCAACCCAGATCCCAGTACGGGCAAGGTGAGAGCATACTCGAAAGGGGATCGTTAGCACAAAGTTGAAACTGCTAGAAAGTACAATGAAAGGAGATAACAATCAACTCAACCACTTATTCAGCGGGAGGACTGAGAATGAAAGTGCATTGCTGAAAGTAAATATGCAACTCGACCACTTATTCAGTGGGAGTGTGTTGACGGCTTAGCCGATCAGCAATATGATGTTCAATGCATTACAAAAAGTAACTAGGCGGCATGCCGACCTCTTCCACTTTTTCAGCGGGTAGTACAAAAATAAATACTGAAATGAAAGACTGAGGCAAGGCCAGTCTCTTCCACAATCATGGGAAAAGCCAAAAGATAAGAATGCTAACAATACTATTGTTCAGCTTACAATGAGATAGAGTGCCTACCAAGAACACATGATTAGGAGTCTATCAATGCTGCAATAATGTATAATAACTTCCCAATACTCAAGGAGACCTCCCAAACTCAAAACCCACTCAAATGACCAATTGTAATAATCTGATTTTTGACAGACCTGCAACTGAAAATGCATAACCAGCACTACAGTAACCCACTAAAATGCTCATAAAATGTTTGACTCAATCAAATGACCTGCAACAAAATGCATTAGTTCCTAATGATGATGGCGAAGGAATGCTAAAACCACCCTAAAAGACCCTCATTAAATTGGCATGCAAACCAATGCAGCTCCAAGAAGGTACGGCCCTCTAAGAAGGGCAATTTTGCATTTAAAATCCCACACTTGATAATAAAATCTGGAAATTGGCATGAAGGGTCACCCTTAGCAAGGAAACAATTAGACACAATACCCAGAACGATGCTATTTTTTATTTTTTGAGATATGAGTAAAAACTACAATCAGCCAAGCTAAACCAACAACTCAAAAAATTTGACTAAAATGCAAATAACTCAACTACAATTGCAAAACCTGCTCTCAAGGACTAAGAACAACAAAATCTCAACTAGTTGCTATCTTTCAAGCAAGAAGCTAAGCCAAGCTAGGGGGGTATGCATTCCCCGAAGCAATCAATCACCATTTTGGCAGCATAACTTTGCAGTAGACAAAAGATGATCCAATGAAGACCCAAGCTCTCCTTATAAAGCTTTGAGAAGAACTTCTAGAAGCCTCTAGAAAGTACGCCCAAACTCCAAGAGTCAAACAAATTCGAATTTCAAATTGACTCAACTCCCTCACCAAGATGGTGTCCCATTCAAAAGATGAAATAATTTCACTTTTTAACATAATAATCCTCCTCACAAGTT
The DNA here is from genome assembly GCA_007115665.2 of Sequoiadendron giganteum. Taxonomy (NCBI): domain Eukaryota; kingdom Viridiplantae; phylum Streptophyta; class Pinopsida; order Cupressales; family Cupressaceae; genus Sequoiadendron; species Sequoiadendron giganteum. Next base: position 205,646,025 of record CM021110.1, on the reverse strand, counting down.
GGCATCCCTTTTTACTCCATAGTCAACTTTATTAATTTGCAAATATTTCAATTAATCCCCTTGATGAGGCGTCCACCCATGAAGTCCACCTTTTAAAACAACTTAAAAGTCATCCAGCTAGGCCAAGGGACTTAAATATTAAAATATAACATTATTTTAATTAAAATAACTTATCTCTCCAAAAAAAGCATCCAAGAGCCAAACCCAACACTGCCAACTGAACTGATTGAAGAGGAAAGCCAAATGTACTGATGTCAACAGGACCACTACCAGAAATAGAATTTACTAAAAATAGTAAATTCAGGAAGTTGCTCAAATCAACATGCATGTTATACCGTTGCGAAGCTCTCTGAAAACCCAAAAAGAAACAACAATCAAAACTCCAGAGTTCCAAGGACAAGCCTCAGAAAATGCTGAAACAACCTCTAGGAAGATAGGAAACCCTAATTTCCACCTCTAAGTAGCCTACGGGTCTCTAGAATAGGCTATCGGCCAACTGCTAGATCACTGTTGAGAAGGGGACATTACAGTGTTCGACAAAACTTCAAAACTAGCTGACAAGCTCACTGCGGAGTTGGCTGGATTCTGAACAAGAGTTCTTGGAGAGCACTTCTCACTAAAACATCATCTGGCAGATAAAAATCATGGGCGCCCCTGGCCTCCATGGGTGCTTTTCTTCCCAGAGATAGCCAGTTTTGCAATTGGCTAAAAATTCACTTAACCTTCGGCTGCAGGCTGCTAACAAGTCATTTGACCCCGACTAGGGTATGCAACGAAAAGTTGAAAGTGTCACTAACATGATGAGTATCTGAGATGACCAAAACAACTGTGTTTGAGACTCCAAAACCGTGGGTGCCCCTGGCCTCCTGGGGCACTTTTGCTATTTCTGCACTTCTGACCATGACTAAAACCCTATGTTTGACTCCTGATTCCGGCAATTCAGCAACTCAGATTCACCTGTTGACGGATGAGTTGCAAAGCCAGATCAAGTCTGAGACAAACATCCTGGGTGTCATTTGATCAGAAACCTCCATCCGGTGCTTCAAAAAGATGGGTGCCCCTGGCTAGGAGGCGCACTTTTCAATCCAGTGTTGGTCATTTTTTCATCTCCCTCATTTCGCTTTCAATCTCCAGTTTCAAGTGCTAGACATATCTTTCAGACTGGCCAATAGGCTCATCACAAAGCTGATAGGATTTTGGAGAAGTCCTCATGGAAGTGAAAAGTCTCAAAAAATTTATCTGGGTCTCCAAAATCAAGGGCACCCCTGGCCTCCAAGTGCACTTTTGCTCCAGAGTTAGAAAAAAATTCAACATTTTCACCTCGACGAAAATCCTCTCCGAGACGAAGCATCATTTTGGACATATCTCGCCATAGAATCTTCACCAGAGCGTTTCAAGCTTAGATTTTGACACCTGGTACCTAGCCATTTGCCATTGTTGACCACGAAGATCCTAACTTTTCACCTTGAAAAGCGAAAACTACCCACCAGACTTAAATTGAGTTTTAACTGAATCTGACTTCACCATTGTGATCGTGAAGCAAAATAAGCCAATCAAAACAATTTTCAATCAATTCTAGCAAGTTTCAATTTGTAGGGTTTTTTGACCTAAAAACAAGGGTCCAAAAACCCTAATTTTATTTTTTTTCAAATTTTGACAGTATCTTTGTGGCATCACACTGACTCAAAGCCCATACTTGATTTTCCCAAAAACTATGTTTTGAAATCATTCTTACAAGGTTTAAACCATTTTAAGCAAAATGCCTTAATGAAGCAAAAAATTCGGTTTGGGTACAACAATCTCATAAAGGAATTTTACATTTTTTATCTTCCTTGAAGCATCAATAGATATCAAGAAAATAGTTCCACCTAAAGATGAAACAATAAAATTCAGAATCTTGTTTTTCCCACTCATCCAAACATCAAACATGATAGTGCAACACTTCTACCATAAGTCACCTTGCTCATCAATAATGGATCTAACATCTACCATATTTTTATTCAAAACTAGGCCCTTTATCTCTTCATCATCAGGGGCTTTGAACATAACATCCACTAGATTTTTTGAATAAGGACATCTAAAAAAAGGTATTCTAATTTTTTTTAAAACAAACTTCTTTAATTCAAGAGATAAATAAAAAATTAGAGTTTTAAACAAAAAGAAATAATTACTTGACCACGTGAAATGGCATCAAAGAATAGAACTACAAATATTTAACCACACTTCTTGCCACTTGGTTTATGTCTCTATTCCATCCTATGCTGGTTTAGAAACTAGAGAAGTGTGATACAATACCAAAATCCAATCTCAATGCACAAACTGGAGGGCCAACACTAGTGTCTAAACTTGAGGGTAATGGAGAAATTTTAGAAGTAGAAGTGTCTAGTTGCTCCATGGTTACCATCTCTTTGTTTTTTTCTAAATTCCTTTTCGTCAAAGGTTTTTAACCAATTTTGCACCTCTCACACAATTTCAAGTGGAGCTTGTGGGCACAAAGAAACATCTCGAACAAGTATATGAGAAAAAGGAAATTTAGATTATTAATGCCTCCCACACTAAATTTTTCTCTATAATAATTTCAAATCAGATTGCCTTTCTTAGCATATAGGGTGGCATGTTTCTATGAGGATATTTTCTTATTGGTATTAATCTTATGATGATTTGCAAGTAGGTCATAAGAGGGAAAAACAGGATTTTATATTTTTTACACTAGCACTTTCTATATGTAATGTCCCCATTTTCCAGCTCGCCAAAATAATACTAAAGTATTTAATTATTTAATGTTGCCTGGAAAAAAGTGTAAATTATAAAGTTAATATTAAATAATTATACTATGTTCCACAGCGTTTCGGGGACGGGGACGGGGGTACGGCAAGGGATGCGTTTCGGGGATGGCAATCCGAGGGCAGATTTTTGGGGACGGCAGGGGGACGGCGATATAGGAATTTTTCAATATATATATACAATTACATACATATGTATGAATTTTTAAAAATATATTATATAGAGAGAGAGAGAGAAAGAGAGCAATTTGAAATATTGTCATGTCCCCTTCTCAGTGACATCTCTCGGAGTACAGGATTGGCCTATCACACGACCCTCGTAGGCTGATAGACTGGATAGAGGGTCACTTCGGAGCTTGGCTCAGCTTCAGTTAGCAGAGATTGATCAGTAGTCTTTCGTTTTGGCTCAATCGGAGGCTTTTTGCAGAATTGCTATTTTTAGCAGTTCCTGGCAGGCAGAGTGGGACCCCTGCTATTTTTAGCAGTATGGCTTGGGCAGTATTCAGAATCACTTCAGAGTTCGTCAGCATCAGACGGATCAGTCATCGGATGAGTATCGAGGAAGATATTAATATTTAATTGCATTAATAAAATATTAATTATTTAATGATTATAATATAAAGTTATAATATTAATTTATAACTTAAGTGATTTCTCATTGAGGGGTGCGCCATCATTGAAGGGGCCAAAATTCACATTTGATTTATATTAAAATATTCAGCTGTGACTATGGAGAAATTAAAAGATTAAAATGTGAATATTTTATTAAAACCCTATTCTTAAGGAAATCGCACTTTTCAGCATAATAGTGGATTTGCCTTGGGTTTTGAGCCATTATGTGATTATTGTGAATTGAAAATTGATCAACTTGATCTGAGCAAGAAGCTTTAGGGTTTCAAGTTCGAAATTCTTTGGGGAACGAGCCATCTCCATCGAAGCAGTTCAGAGGGTGTGAAATAACACCTGATCTATTGCAACTGAGAGATTTCTTCATTCAGGAGAAATTACAGAGCATCACAGATCATCCATCTTCAAAGGTTTTGTTCAGGGTTTCATTCAGCAGGCATATATTCATCTTGGCGCCTATTTCTATTGACATCTGGAGGTTCTTGGGGAAGCCGTACTTTTTATTTATGCTGCTGCAGCCGTACCATCTACTGACAAGCCGTACCACCATTATTAAGGGCGTATTTTCTCTTTGAAGAAAATCGCTTGCTTTTGGGTCAGTCTGCCCTTGCTATCTTGGGCGCCTATACCCCTGGCACTATTCTGGATCTTCTGAAGGAGGGAGAAAGTAGTCTTATAGCAGCCGTACCAGTTATTTCTAGTTGCTGATTATCAGGTTCTTTATTTAAAAATATTGTCATTTCCTTATTGCATGCTACCAAATCTTATTGTATTGATTTCCATTTTGGACAATAAAGATGCGCCTTCAGTAGAACTTGAATTTCCTATCTATATTGGCAGTTTAGGATTTTATTTGGATTTATTACCAATTTTATGCAAAATCGCATTCTTCATTATTTATGCAAAAACACCAAAAAAATATCAAAACTTCAAAAAACAAACAAAAACAATTGGATTCAGAAACAAGGGAAACAAGGGGTTTCTACAGTGGTATCAGAGCTAAATCCTGCCATCCTAAGGGTTTAGCCATCATATGCAGCCAGACAAGCTTGAACCATACTGGTATTATACACGCAGACGTGCCTTGATTGACAGGCAACGGAGTTTGAGTAGGCAGCCAGAAAACATGGCTGACAGGAATGACAGGGCTGACAGAGCAGATATACCTAGAGATCAGGACGATGCCGAGGTTTTAAACACTCTCAAAGACTTACGTGCAGGTCAACGGCAGTCTAACGATGTGCTACAGCAGTTGGCAGTGGCAATCCAGAGGTTAGGTATACAGAGGAGACCGTCACCACAGCGTGACGATAACAGGAGTGATGCAGGATCTCGGAGAGCACCTAGGACTGTTTCACGGACAGCAGACAGGCCCACTAGGCCTACTTTTGTGAGACAGGAGCCCGATGAGGCTATTGCAGGTGAGGAGCATGAGGAGTTGTTCGTAGATACACTGATGGCAGCGAACGAGGAGTGGGAGTTAGTACCACCTGATGTCAGAGAGAGGATTTCCTTTGACCGATTTGTTACACAGAGGAGAGAATATCGCAGAGGACGACAGGATTGGAGACCTAGACATCAGAACAATGACCTAAAACATGCTACAAACAAACTCAATCTAGCGATGTTCGATGGTAGTGGCAAGGTGACAGCCCAGGCATGGATCAGTAAGTTAGACACATTCTTCACATTACGCCCGATGGCTGAGAGAGATGCTATCCGTTATGCGACACTGCATCTTGAGGGAGTGGCTTACGATTGGTGGCACCATGGTATGGTGACCTTACAGCACGACAGGATCACATCATACTAGGAGTTTGTGGACAGATTGGTTGAGCGGTTTGACAGGAAGGATCCAGAATCCTACTTCAGAGATTTGGCTCAGTTGAGACAGAGTGGCAGTTTGGAGTCCTCTATTGGTGACTTTCAGAAGTTATCAGTCATGGTTCCGAACATTTCAGAAAGGCGATTGGTAGTACTCTTCCTGGAGGGTTTGACAGAGCCACTGAGAGGTTGGATCAAAGCCTTTGATCCTCCTTCTTTACAGGAGGCGATGAAGAAAGCACGAAGCATGGAGTTGGCAGCACCTTCTAGTAGATTTAACTCCCGAGGGTCTTCGTCATTTAGAGATAATAAGGGCTTTAACAAAAATAAGGACAAATCTGATTTTAACAAAGAAAAATTAGACTTTAAAAATGATTCGAAAGGTAAATCAGCAGCACCACCTTTGGATCGTGAGGCCCTTAATGACCTACGCAGGAAGAAGCTTTGCTTCTACTGCAAAGGACCGTATGATGCCAATCACAATTGTCCTCTAAGACCTAAGGGCAAGGCAAATCGAGTGATGTGGGCATATTATGAGGACTCAGAATCAGAAAATTCCGAACAGCAAGAAAGTTCTGAGGATTCAGAGTCAGAGGCTCTAGAGCCTAGAGCTGAGACAGAGCCAGAGCTTCAGATACAGGAGGCACGGCTATCTAGCATTCAGCAGGAGGGCTCATTTAGGATTCGGGGTGTGTTAGCAGGACAGAGGGTCATCTCCCTTCTTGATACAGGAGCCACACATAATTTCATTGATGCTAGGTTTGTTGAGAAACGTGGACTCATCACTGAGGAGTTCGAGGGCATCAGAGTCAAAGTGGCAGATGGATACACTTTGAGATGCGAGCGCATGATTAAGGATCTCCCCTTACGCTTGAACAATTATGAGTTCAAGGCAGATTATTATGTTGTTAACATGGGAGACATTGATTTAGTCTTGGGAATGAAGTGGTTACACTCATTGGAGGAGGTTACACTTCGTCTCAAGGACATGGAGATCCGTTTTGAGGTCGACGGGAAGACTCACATACTTAAGGCAATACGGGACAGCGACCTTAAAACAATTTCCTTTCACCGAATGGAGCGGCTCATGCGTCATGATATGGTAGAGTGGGCTGCAGAGTGTCATTTAGCACCTTTACAGGAGGGACAGCAAAAGACAGAATATCATCCTGACATTCAGAAGTTGAGAATCAAGCATGACAAGGTGTTCAGTGATATTCCGCCAGGTAGACCTCCAGACAGAGGGATAGAGCACATCATTGAGCTCGAGGAGGGTGCGAAACCCGTTATGATAACTCCTTACAGGCATCCTAAAAGATTGAAGGATGAGATCGAGAAGACAATAAAGGAGTTACTTGCTATGGGTCACATTCGACCAAGCAAATCACCGTTCGCTTCTTCTGTTGTATTGGTGAAGAAGAAGGATGGAACGTTGCGCATGTGCATTGATTACAGGGTCCTGAATAAGAGGACAATCAAGAACCGATACCCGATACCGAGGATTGATGAGCTTATTGATGAGCTCCATGGTGCCTGTTATTTTACTAAGATTGATTTACGGTCGGGTATCATCAGATCAGAGTCCGTGAGCAGGACATAGAGAAGACAGCCTTCAGATGTCATTGTGGGCACTTCGAGTTCGTAGTGATGCCATTTGGGCTCACTAACGCACCAGCCACTTTTCAGTCCACGATGAACAGGGTTTTTCATGCATTGCTGAGGAGGTTTGTGTTGGTCTTTTTCGATGACATCCTGATTTACAGTCGGACTTGGCAGGAGCACTTGGCTCATTTGGAGACAGTGTTGAGCATCTTGGAGAGGGAGTCCTTGTACGCCAAGGAATCCAAGTGCGACTTGGGAATGACCGAATTGTTATATCTTGGTCATATTATCAGTGCAGATGGAGTGCGTATGGATCCTGAAAAGATCCGCGCCATTATTGATTGGCTCACACCGGCAAACCTGACACAGTTGAGAGGGTTTCTCGGTTTGTGTGCATTCTACCGTAGGTTCGTGAATGGTTATTCACGACATGCAGCCCCGATGACAGATTTGATGAAAAAGGGGGCATTTGTTTGGACTTCTGAGGCACAGGAGTGTTTTGTGAAGTTCAAGGAGTTGATGACCACATGCCCTGTTTTGGCACTACCCGACTTTACGAAGCCGTTTGAGCTTCAATGTGATGCATCAGGTGAGGGCATTGGTGCGGTGCTTATGCAGGACAAGCACCCGATAGTGTACGAGAGCCGCAAGCTCAGAGGACCCGAGAGATTGTACAGCATATATGATAAGGAGATGCTCGCGATTATGCATGCTTTAGCAAAATTTAGACAATACCTTGTTGGCAGCAAATTTTGCATTAAGACTGATCATAACAGTCTGAGACACTTCTTGGGGCAGCGAGATCTCAATGACAGACAGCAGAAGTGGGTCAGTAAGTTGCAGGCTTATGACTTTGATATTTCATATATCAAAGGTACACAGAACGTAGTGGCAGATGCACTTTCACGGAGACCGTACTTGAGCACTATGGTTCAGATTTCGGAGGATTGGAGGCATATGATAGTGGCAGAGTATGCCAAGGATAGTTGGGCTTCCAGTATTGTTGAGGGATCAGCAGTTGATACCAGGTACACACTTGTGAATGACTTGATCATTTACAAGCACAGGATATTTCTGATTCCCGGTTCAGAGGTGAAGAACATGGTTATGCGAGCCTTTCATGACATCCCTACAGCAGGACATCCCGGATACTTCAAAACGTACAGGCAGATACGGGAGAGGTTCACATGGAAAGGACTCAAGAGAGATGTTCTTCAGTATGTGCGTGAGTGCCCTGTTTGTCAGCAGAACAAGCAGGAGAACACGTACCCGGCAGGTTTACTACAGCCACTTCCGATTCCTGACAGGAAGTGGGAATGCCTGTCGATGGACTTTATCACGGGCTTGCCTAAAGCCCAAGGGCGTGATTGTATTTATGTAGTTGTGGATCGGCTTACGAAGTATGCCCACTTCTTTCCGATCACCACGACTTACACAGCTACACAGGTAGCAGAGGTGTTCTTTCGTGAGATATTCAGACTTCATGGGTTGCCTCGGAGCATTGTGAGTGACAGAGATAGTCGGTTCCTGAGTAATTTCTGGCAAGAGGTCTTCAGGCTTTGTGGGACCGAGCTTACACCGAGCACCAGTTACCATCCACAGACAGATGGGCAGACGGAGATAGTGAATAAGTGGGTGGAAGGATATCTCAGAAATTATATTGCAGGGCAGCAGAAGGCGTGGGTCAAATGGATACATTTGTGTGAGTATTGCTATAACTCGACATTCCATATGACCATTCAGATGTCACCCTTCATGGCGTTGTACGGGTATGAGGCGCCGAGTTTCCTTGATTTGCTACTGAGCGACAGTAGAGTGCCGAGTGCAGGAGGATGGTTGCAGGAGAGTCAGGACACTATGAGGGCTCTCAAGGAAAATATTGCAAAGGCACAAAATCAGCAGAAGCAGTATGCAGATCAGAAGAGGACGGAGAGGCATTTCGAGGTTGGTGACATGGTTTACCTCATGCTGCAGCCCTACCGTCAGTCCACTCTTAGGAAGAGTGGGTCAGAGAAGCTCAAGCCACGTTATTACGGTCCTTTCAGGATCCTGAGGAGAGTTGGCGAGGTGGCTTACGAGCTTGAGCTTCCAGCAGAGAGCAGGGTACACAACGTATTTCATGTATCACGCCTCAAAAAGGCGTTGGGTCATCGTGTGGTACCGTCTGCAGTCTTACCTCCCTTAGATGATGAGGGAAAGTTGATCTTAGTACCTGAGTCCATCCTGGAGTACAGGGAGAGACAGTTGCGTCGGAGGACTATCAGGGAATATTTGGTAAAATGGAGAGATTTGCCGGTTGAGGATGCGACATGGGAGAGCGAGGAGATTCTGCAGCATCCGGCATTGAGATTGCTTGAGGACAAGCAATTTCAGGAGGGGCGGACTGTCATGTCCCCTTCTCAGTGACATCTCTCGGAGTACAGGATTGGCCTATCACACGACCCTCGTAGGCTGATAGACTGGATAGAGGGTCACTTCGGAGCTTGGCTCAGCTTCAGTTAGCAGAGATTGATCAGTAGTCTTTCGTTTTGGCTCAATCGGAGACTTTTTGCAGAATTGCTATTTTTAGCAGTTCCTGGCAGGCAGAGTGGGACCCCTGCTATTTATGGCTTGGGCAGTATTCAGAATCACTTCAGAGTTCGTCAGCATCAGACGGATCAGTCATTGGATGAGTATCGAGGAAGATATTAATATTTAATTGCATTAATTAAATATTAATTATTTAATGATTATAATATAAAGTTATAATATTAATTTATAACTTAAGTGATTTCTCATTGAGGGGTGCGCCATCATTGAAGGGGCCAAAATTCACATTTGATTTATATTAAAATATTCAGCTGTGACTATGGAGAAATTAAAAGATTAAAATGTGAATATTTTATTAAAACCCTATTCTTAAGGAAATCGCACTTTTCAGCATAATAGTGGATTTGTCTTGGGTTTTGAGCCATTATGTGATTATTGTGAATTGAAAATTGATCAACTTGATTTGAGCAAGAAGCTTTAGGGTTTCAAGTTCGAAATTCTTTGGGGAACGAGCCATCTCCATCAAAGCAGTTCAGAGGGTGTGAAATAACACCTGATCTATTGCAGCTGAGAGATTTCTTCATTCAGGAGAAATTACAGAGCATCACAGATCATCCATCTTCAGAGGTTTTGTTTAGGCTTTCATTCAGCAGGCATATATTCATCTTGGCGCCTATTTCTATTGATATCTGGAGGTTCTTGGGGAAGCCGTACTTTTTATTTATGCTGCTGCAGCCGTACCATCTACTGACAGGCCGTACCACCATTATTAAGGGCATATTTTCTCTTTGAAGAAAATCGCTTGCTTTTGGGTCAGTCTGCCCTTGCTATCTTGGGTGCCTATACCCCTGGCACTATTCTGGATCTTCTGAAGGAGGGAGAAAGTAGTCTTATAGCAGCCGTACCAGTTATTTCTAGTTGCTGATTATCAGGTTCTTTATTTAAAAATATTGTCATTTCCTTATTGCATGCTACCAGATCTTATTGTATTGATTTCCATTTTGGACAATAAAGATGCGCCTTCAGTAGAACTTGAATTTCCTATCTATATTGGCAGTTTAGGATTTTATTTGGATTTATTACCAATTTTATGCAAAATCGCATTCTTCATTATTTATGCAAAAACACCAAAAAAATATCAAAACTTCAAAAAACAAACAAAAATAGTCGGATTCAGAAACAGGGGAAACAAGGGGTTTCTACAAATATCAAATATGTGCAACAATATTAATATGACAATATGTGCATAGATAAAGAGTATAACAGCAGTATAACAGTGATATAACAGCGATATAACAACAATATAAAGATAAAGGTAAACACTAACAGCGATGCCAATAACTTAACTATTATTTCGTCAATGCCATTCGAATGGGGATAAAACATTTTTATCAAATATAAAACATTTAATATTTAATATTTGATAAAACATTTAATATTTATCAATTATCAAGCAATTTTTATTTAATTTGACAATAAAATTAAATATTTTGTTCTAAAATTAAATGTTTATCAAATATAATAAAATATTTAATATTATCAAGAAATTTTTATTTAATTTGACAATAAAATTAAATAGTTTGTTTAAAAATCAAATGTTTTATCAAATATGATGAAATATTTAATATTTATCAAGCAATTTTTATTTAATTTGCCAAAAATAAAAACATTTTTTACTTTGACAAAAGGGGGACGCCTGGGCGTCCCCGATATGGTTGGGGGACTCCTAGCCGTCCCCTGGCCATTTCGGGGATGCCTAGGCGTCCCCTTTTATTTTCCAGCCGTCCTCTTTTTTGGGGACACGTTTCCTACCGTTTCCCAGTTTTCGAAAATCAGGGGGGACGCCTGGGGGACATCCCCTGCCGTCCCCCCGTCCCAAACGCCACAGGGGGACATAGGGTTTAGGGGGACACGTCCCCGTGTAACACAGTTATATTAAAAAGGTAAAAAGTGACATTGGGGAATATTTAATGATAAATTAATAAAATCACTTTATAATACAACATTTAAGTGTTTTTGGCAGCAAAACCCTAAAAAGGCAAAAAGGCATTATTAAAGGACTTCAGAGCTCATTCTCTCATCATATTCTAGATTATTATTTTATTTTGTGGTTGTAAATTTGTGAAGCTCTTCAGAGTTTGAGACCCTAGGTGGGAATTCCTACGGGTTCTAGTTTCGGTGGTGAAAAAGTCCTCCCTAGTTGGCGTTGGCGGATTCATTCAAGATTCGCAGTTGCACTTCAATGATAGGGTTGATTGATTTTGATAAATTGGGAGTATTTCTAGGCAAGAAAAATTATTTGAGACATTTGGGAGATTATCGATTGTATAATTGGCATCATTTAAGATTGAAGTCAACATGCTGATCAATGGATATTGAATGTTTTGCATTATTGATCTGAGTTTGCAAACTCAGGCCATGAGGAGTTGAGGAGTGTTATTTCGCATAAGTCAGTGTTGGGCGAACATATTGCTTCTCCTATTGATTGGCGTCCATATTATCTATTTCCTTTGTGGTTTAGCGATTGCACACAGACAATATGCTGTTCAAATTCATAAAGGTTTTTTTATTTATTTAGGGCGATTGGAAACCCAAAATTCGTGGTGATTGCTTTGAATATTCCTGTCCAAGATTGAGGTGCCATTCCTATGCAAGGTTGTGGGTCTTTAAACCCTAGGCGTGAAGAATAAGAAAGGTTACAAGCAAGGACGTGGAGTATAGCAGGCTGTGGGACCATAGAGGAAGCTGTATCTGACTGTAGGAGGTCGAAATCTGCATTAATTCCAAGTGCCCATCCTCTAGCAATCATGTGGCTCTTGAAAAAGGGGTGATTTAGCCTTTGAGGGGGTCGTGAGCTTCCATACACAGATGCAGCAGTATTTATCAGGCGTGAGCATCCTACAGGAACTGCATGGGATCATTGAGAGTTTAATATATCTGAAAAAGAAGTCTAAGAGTGGTGTAACTAAGGAGTGTAATCTTCTCATTATATGTCACTTCTTTCAAGGGTTTCATATCACTTTTGTACCATGTGTGCATTCTTTAAGGTCTGAAATATTCATAAACTTCTTGTGTTATGTATCACTGCTGCCAATTCTATTATTTGCTGTTATAAATCTATGTAATCTGCCATTACCATCAGACTGTGTGAAGTTTATGAAGATTGCAATCTTGTCTCAGTCTGAATACAGACTTTACTCTTGCTGTTTATAATTTCTGAGTGTTATTCGCTTCATAACAGCTCTAAACAATGCATAGGAAAGTCTTCTAATAAGTCTGAAATTGTATTTCTGAATGTGCTTGTAATCTCAGTCTAATATTGAGTGATATGCTTCAGATTTGGTTCATCAGATTCGTGCATATATTATCCTTTGAATTTGGTTATGATTTTATATGCATTGCTATGTTATAAGTTTGATAAATGGGACATCTATCAAACTAGCACAATCACAAAAATTTCACACAACCCAAGAAGGGAACTGTACACTATTTATATAGATAGACAGAGACAAAGACATAGATAGAGACAGAGAAGGGGGAGAGGGGAGGAGGGAATGAAGAGAAATGTTCTATCCATTTTTCCCTCTTTTTGTTTCTTATTTTATAATGGAAAGAGGGAGAAAAAAAAGGTACAATGAAATTCAAATGTGTTTGTTTGTTTTTTACCATAATGTTCCAATTCACACTCAATGATTTACCTGTGACTTTTTTAAAAAAATACATCTTCAAATTTACTACTCCATATTTGCAAATGCACCCTTTGATCATCATTTGTTGTTGCTTTCTATTTGCTGTTTTTTGCTGTCTTCTTGTTTTTTCTTGTATGATATCTTTTTTTCTTTTGTTTCTGATTGTAAGCCCTGACTTTTTCTTTTATTCATGTTTTTGGTTTTAGGTTTTTCACTTTTCAGGGCTTTAAAATGTCAATTTTTTATTTCCCGTTTATTTTGGGACCAAAACTCCTCCTAGTGAGATGTGCAAGTCATGCACAGATCGGCAAGTCTGACAAGATCACCAAGTCTCTGTTGTGGACTGGCAGACCTCATTTAGGCCCACTCAACTCAAGACTCAGAAGACTTACTAGGCAATCAATGAGTCTCTAACATTGGGGAAAACCCAATTGGAGGTGATTTGACATGGATTTTTTATCTGTAGGTAAAGTTATGATGAGTTTATAATCTTGCATTTGAGAGTAGTGTACTCATGATTGAAAATAGTTAATTGTGTCACTCCCTGTTAAGCCTGAATTGAGAGATGCTTTTGAGAGAGTTTGTATTCCTGTTAGATTGATTGCTTGCGTGTTTTGTATATTCATTCTTGTTGTGACCTATTTCACAACATCACCCCATTGCAAATGGGGACCCTCAGTGGTTCACTCCGAGTTGCAATTTCATAAGTTCTTTTGCTCTGAGAGTTTCATGCTAGAGTTTTGAGGTGTCACCTGAGCCAAGTAGAGAATTTGAGCCCGAAACTGTGCATAGACGCCATGGAAGTGCTTAGAAGGTCCGGAAGACGAGGATCGCCTGTGCTTTGAGTCAATTCTAACACTTCCTATTTTTTAGGGATTTTTGTTTTTTTGTTTTTGTTTGTTTTTTTTTACTTTTTTTATTTTTGGCACTTTTGGACCATTCTGGAGTTCCTATTTTTTAGGGATGCTTTTTTGTTTTTCCTATTTTTACAAAGTTTCTATTTCGGGGTCCCACTGGTCATGAAGTCAACATTTCCTCCAGAAAGAGAAAAAGCAATGAAAAATCAAGACATATGGCGCAGGTTTGATGATCCAAATTCATGGCAATCGAGGATGAAAATAGTCTAAGTCTGAAGAAATTCGCCAAATAGAAATGGCAAAGAGCATGGCAAGTCTGCCCTAAGGAAGATAAGACAATAGCAAATCTGCCACCCTTTGAAAAGGCAATGGCTAGGCATCAAAGATGTCCACCCTCGCAAAGACAAAGCCAAGTCCGCCATAAGAAGATAAGAAATGGCAAAGACATCTCAAAGTCTGCCCCAACCTTGGAAAGTCAATGTCAAGGCACCTTGGAAGTCTGCCTAGGATTTGTCCAAAGTACCTTGAAGTCTGCCACCCTTGCAAAAGACTTGGCAAAAAGATTCCAAAGTCAGCCCTTGCCTTGGAAAAATATCTTGAAAGTCCGCCCAAGGCAAATGGAGACGGAAAAAGCTATGTGAAGTCCATCTAGAAGAAAAAAGGTAATGGCAAGCCAACCTTGAAGTCCACCAACCTTGGTCAAAGACATGGAAAAGAAATTTTGAAGTCCGCCCACTTGAAGAAGGAGATTTCTAGCCAACTTTGAAGTCTGCCCCCCCAGCATGATAAAATTTTCTAAGGCATGAAGAAAAGTCAACATGGCGAGAAAATTTCAAAGTCTGCCTGGCTAACTGAAACGAATGAAATGACTTAGAAAATAAATATTTAGCCATGGGTTGAATAATTTAAACGGGTTGAAAAAAAATTAAAAGGTTGGAATTTTAATACTTTGGACATTTTATTATTTTTTTTCCAACACTTAGGAAAATTTATTTGAAATGTTCAATGCCAAGAGGAAATATGAAAAAAAAAACATTTCGAAGTTAAAAGAAAACATGGAGAAACCACTAGAAAGTCCGACTTTGGCAGGAAATAAATGAAATTTGCCATAGTTAAGTGATTTTGAAGAGTTAAAAGATTAAAAGGTTGGAAAACTGAAAAATCTACACATAAAATCTTTGATTATTTTCCAACACTTAGAAGATTTAGAACTCCAAGAAGAAAATTGGGAAGATTGGAGGAAATTAGAAACTTGCCTTGGCGAACGAGAAGAAAACAAGTCTAAGTTCGATGAACTCAAGAGAAAACATGAAACTGCTAAATAAATCGAACTTCTCAACCTTATAATGAGTTTTAGCAAGTCATTTTCAACTCACAAGTTCGATTGAAAGGAAAATAAAGCTCTCTCCAAATCACGAGAGATGAATTTTTTTTGGAAGATAGAATTTTGGAGATTGAGTAATTTTTCAAGGCAAAGAGCAAAGAAAGGAGTGAAATTCTGAGTTGAAGATCAAAGTTTTCAAAGGAATAGCTTGCTTTCTTGGTGATAAAGACAGATTTTTCAAAGTTCGAAGCAAAATTGCCATCCAAAGAGTATAATTCCAGATTC
The DNA here is from genome assembly GCA_007115665.2 of Sequoiadendron giganteum. Lineage (NCBI taxonomy): Eukaryota > Viridiplantae > Streptophyta > Pinopsida > Cupressales > Cupressaceae > Sequoiadendron > Sequoiadendron giganteum. Next base: position 205,630,505 of record CM021110.1, on the reverse strand, counting down.
TAGAGTTTGATGGAATTCTTTATTGTTTTCTTCTGTCTTTATTTATCCTCGCAAAAATTTACTAAGTGTTTTTATTTTTTTTGCTTGCTTTTTTGCAAAAAATTATCTTTTCAGCAACCTGAAAATAAAAACTTTCGAATAAAGGCTCGAAAAATCAGATTTAGAAGTCTTGGCACTAATGTTAATTTTTTTATATTTATTGCAGGTTGATGACCATCCTGGGAGAATCTTCGAAAAAGACACACATGAAGTTCGCAAGCAAAGGAGTTCAGCCAGAATCAAAAATTAATTCCGAGTGGAAGAACGTCACGGACACAAATCTTGGACATGTGGACCTCGAGGAATGTACGAAAAAGATGGACTTCTACTGACAGCCATTGCTCAGAGAATGATGCGGAATGGTATCTCGCAGGCAGTTGGATTTCCTCCGGCTGTACAGTGTGTTGAGTTGATAGTGGAATGCGCCAGACATTACAACCCGCAAGAAAGTCAAATCATTGCGCCTGATGGAAGAATTTTAGCACACCTCGGAGAAGTGGCTATCCAAGAGGCATTTGGCATTCCCAACTACCACCGAACCTCATATAAGACTCAAGAAGATGTAGGGAAACTCTTTGAAGACCAGATGGATCAGTGTTTAACCAATCTCAACAAGACATGGTTGGAGAAGTCAAGGCCTACTATAAAGAAGATACCCAAGAAATTACGCCGGACAGACTTCAAGGAAGATTATGGCGATATTATTCTGCTACTGAATAGGATAGTGGGCAACCCTCAAGGTGCACTATTCGAGACATGGATGTACTTTTTCATCGACGAGATCACCACCGACGTTCGAATGTTCAACTGGTCGAGGATGATCAGTGACAACATCCATGAGCAGCTAATAAATTTGGAGAAGACTAAATCATTTTATATGAGTTCTTATGTTATCTATTTACTGGCAAGAACCTACAGATATTCGGGATTGATCTGTCGAGGTGTTGTAGGCAACGGAGAGAACGAGTTCAAGGCATATGACTGCTACCCCCAATTGCAACTGGCTAAGAAATCTCACTTCAAAAGAGCACATGATGCATTCCTAATGTACATTACAGGGATATTGCAACGAGCTACGCATCAGAGGTTAACCCATGAGGCTAAGAGCCTTATAAGCAAATACAGATCCTGGTATATCCAATTTTCGAGGTTCACGTACATCAGAATTCAAGGACTCACTAGATGTCCGTTCAAGCTCCCGATTTATCCCACCAACAAGACGATTTTGCTTGAGGTTGTTCGGCAACTAGAAACATATCAAAACTTCCAGAGAGCAAAAAGTAAAGCAGCCATCACTTTCCCATTCTTTATCGGGAACATGGAGGAATCTTGCCCATCGGCACAGGCAGCTGAAGGTGCTAGGTTAGAAATGCAATGGTATCCATTCACGTCATATCGGTCAGAGCTGATTTTGACCCCCACCTTCACATCAGGGCTATGAATGGAAGGAAATACAAACACAAGGTAGACCTGGAAGACTACTGCGCCAATGCCGCAAATGAATTTGATGTTAGAAGAAGACTATGGTCCAGAGTGTTGGTTAGCTTAATCAGGTTAACCGAGCTCTTTTGAGTGCCAAGTCAACTTGAAGATGATGGCAAGTATATTCAGCCAGGTTTTCATGAGAGCCAACCTCTTCCTCCGGTATGGTGGTCAGAGCCAAAACTTGTAGACTCGTTTGTCTTGATGAGGCCAGTACTCAAGTATTCGCAAAGGTGGGCAGATCAGCAGATCAAAGAGCTAAGGTGGAAGGGTGCACCTTTGACTTACAATTTGATGGGCAAAGTAGAATCTTACTCTTCAAATGCTGGTGCGTCCCAAGGTGATGAGCCAATCAAGAGCATCAATCCCAAAAAAAGGAAGGAGGGAAAAGGAAAGCAGATTGTAGATCAAGAACCTACTCAAAAGAGGCAAAGATCAAAACCTCCTCATTCTGCCGTGTCCGCGAACATGAACGAGATATTAGATATTGATGAGTCATTAGGAGACATAAGCATTCCTTCTCCCATTCCTGTCTAGTCAGAGGATGATGAACCCCCATCTCCCATAGGCACAGAAATATTAGAGTTTGATAATGAAATTGATATTCTGGACAGCGAATTCAAAGAAGGAATGATTTCCGCCCTCAAAGGAATTCAAGAAATTCCAAGTGCACAGGATATTCAGGAAGAAGAAGACACCAAACAGCCTACTATCCTTGATTAGCTAAAGGAGAGATTGAAAATAAAAGAACAAGAAGAAATCCCAAAGGAAGACGACATGTCCGATTTCCTGGCCAGATTGGAAGCAGTTAATGTAAAGAAGCCTGCCAGAATGTTCTCCACCATTAAAAGAGACGAAGTCGGCCATTGTATAGTACAAATTGTTGTACCAACAATTGAGAAGTCAAGAGAGGAGATTACTCCTCAAGAATATGCCATCACCATTGTCGATTTGGGACCAACCACAAATCAAAGTGGAAGACTTGGATAATTTGGTTAATTCTATCAAAGCGAGGCTGGAAAAGGAGGTAGCAAAGAAAAAGGAATACAAATGGGAGGTTGAGCGCCTAAAAGAGTATATTCAACATTTAACCAAGCCTCTTGATCAAGCCAACTCGGCAGCTCCTCCATTGTTGAACTCTTCCTAGGAGACTTTCGAAGAAGAGAAGACCACAGCCAAAGAAACTAAAGAGTGGATAATTGGCAAAAGTGAAGAAAGGGTTGTGTTTGTAGAGAAACTAATATTGGCATATGGGCAAACTTCCTCTTTTCTTTCAAGGATTGCAGCTTTGGCGGAAGCATGGGACAACATTCAAGAGATCCAGGACAGAATCATTTCATGTCTCAAAGTGCTGAAAGGAGTTCTGAAGTAGGAACTAGTCGATAGAAAGGTGATTGCAGTAGGCACACCATATGATTTCAATAGCTGGTACTCAGCGTTGATTGCATGGAATGAAGTCCTGGAGAAGGTGAAGACGGATACCATCAAAGTTGAGGAGCGGACAAAGGAAATCCGGAACAGGATCTTACTTGTGGCTATAGATGCGCTTGAGAAAGACATTGTTTGAGCAAATGACATGCAACTTGAAAACTTGAAGCGCAGCCGACTTCTTGACCATGCAGCATACCTTCCGACAACAGGAATCAAAGTGGAAAATTGCTTTTGTAGAATGTGCAGATGATTTGGACCTACTAGAATACAAGGTCAATATGCTGCCACTTATCACAATCGAGGAGGTCAGCACGATAGTTTCCAGATTTATCTAGTACAATGCCACTCGGGAGGATAAGGATGCACCCCCTCAAATTTAGCTCCTCACACCACTTCACTCACTGATCACTGATTGTATTTTGGGAAACCCTAGTTAGGGTTACTTTGTTTTAATCTTTGTCGTTGATCTTGGATCAATCTTGGCCATTTATTTCAGTTCGAAAACTCTATATAAACTCTCGCTTTTCATTTCATTGTATGGGAGAGAAACTTATGATTGCTTATAGCTGCTTTGAGAATAAAATTTCATATTGCATGAGTTGCTTTGAATCCTTCTATTGTCAAGTGGTTGCATGGTTACATATTTTTCTTCCACCTAGAGTAGATTAAAGTAGTATTTGATTCGAATGCATGTTAGATGAATGATAGATTGATAGTATAGATTTGGTGAAACTTTGGCTCATACTTTCTTTGGATGGATGATTTTCGTTCAATGCGTAAAGTTAGACTGATCTTATAATGTGGATGCTTCAATGCTTACTTTGAATAATATTGTTCTCTTGATGGTATCGTTCATAGTACAAAAATCTTAAGCACAGATCCTAGAAGATTGCACTTGCTTTGTGTAGTTGTCGTAATCGTGGCGAAACAAAATATTGTTCTTGGTTTCACTTAATCCTTACTATCTCTTGATTTCATAGGAATAGTATAGGACTTCTAAACCTCTATCCTTTTTCCTTTTTTTTAAAGAATCACAAAATCAAAAATCCCAAAAATATAAAGCATTCAATGTCAAATCCACCTAAGTCCTCACTCACGAGTAATTTGTCAAACATAGGTCCCTTTGTGTTACCAGCAAATCACAATGCCCATTGAGCTTATCCACACGTCAAGACCTGACTGAAGAAACATCGGAATTGCCGTATGATCTTTCTTGCAATCTTAGCATATGTGGTAGTTTTTCAAGAGAGGATAGAGCGTCTTTGGACTCTTTATTCTAAACGTGCCTGGTGTGTCACAAAACGCACATCAACAATTCTCGTCAGTCTAGATATTATAATTCAAAAACAAGGGCTGCTGATTTTCTCATCAATCATTTCGAATCTGAACATTACTTTCTTTACATGAGGTCAATTTCTTACAAGATTAACCTGTGATTTAGCATGCTATTCTTCATGACACAGTTTACCTCAGTGCTTGTACATTTACAGTTCAAACTTTTGGAGGTCTAACTTAAAATTGCAACAGGTCTAAGAGAACTTTAAAAGGTCAATTGTGTCTTTCTTCTTTCCTTCATACTCTGACACGTGCCACTAACATAATGTGAAGCTTTTAATATGACAAAATAATGAGAACTCTTCTACAGAAAATTAAAAAATGTGAACCTCTTATTACAGATAATCATTTTGAAGCAGGTGCCTGACTAGCCAATTTAATTGTTTCCTGCAGACTGTAAAACGTATTTCTCCAGCTAATGTTCATAGAATTTTAGAACAGGCAATTTGAAAAGCAGAGGAAGCTTTTGTTCCTTCTTAGGATCTGATGTCTTCACCACCATCTCTTCAACCTCAGTTTAAGTTCCATCAAACCTTATGTTCAGTATGTTTCAATTTCAAGCATATCTATGCATATCAAATTCTTATGTAGCATAGGGAGCAAGGGAAGCAGTTGATCCACCTGAATGCTAATTTTAGGTCCCTTTCCATGGTTATAGCATAGATTCAACACTATTTCTCAAATCACATCCTTTTGTCTAGTCTAATAAGCAATGTTGCTTCTCATGCTCACTACTCGATATGACTTCTAAAGCAATGCATTTATAGTTACTGGATCTTTATAGGTATCCCAAACATACAATTTAGGTAGAAGGCAATGAATTTACAGTCTTTCTAGGCTTTCTTGAGCCAATAAGTAATTAGAAGGAGATGCACTTCAACAGAGTTATTAAGACAGGAAAACTTTGCATTTAGACGAGTCGAGGAAAAAACAAAATAAAGAATAAGATAAACATAATAGCAAATTGATACAAAATTTGATATAACAGCTCTTTCATTGATACCAAATAAATTAGTTTCAACGAACTTCGGCTTAAGAAGTAAGAAATCAGAATTCTCAAACCACAAGAAATGCTTGGTGCTCTTACAACTTTCAAATAATTATTGACACACCCAAGTGGTTGTGACAAGTGCATAGAATTATAGGACCTCACTAAAACATACCCTAGTTTGCGAGCAAAAGGAAGAACAAAACCTCCCAGACAGAGATCGACATGGAAGCAAATATTGAATTGCAACGCAAGTTCACCAAGCTCCTGATCATAGAATGTTACAAACTTTGTAAATGATATATCATGAAGAGAGGTAGATATCATTGACGAGTGGCTTCAAAGATAAATTTAACAATTGAAACAGAAGTGACTTAACATACTTCAATAGGATCAACAATACCATGAGGGAATCCTGGTGCAGAGCCAACAATCTGCAATTGTTAACCAAGCTTTAGTACATAAGAATTTTAAGCATAAGAAATCACTTAATTTTAAAATCCTTGATCACTCACATTTGTAAGGTCCAAAAAACTGCTACATTTTACCTTTACAATTCCAATATATATATCCTAGTATTTTGGACCTTACTTATACATATACACAGTTCAAAGACTCAACAGGCCTAAAATTTGACTCAGACTCTTGACTCAGCAAATTTCCCAAACATTAAAAAGCACATAAATTTGTAGAAGAATCTTAAAGAATGGGCATAAAACTGAATCTAGAGAACTCATAAGTAGCTTTTTCTTCATTTATAGATCCAAAAACAAGTTCAAAACACATCATTGTGTCATGTGATATATCAATATAATTATAAATTATAAATCTATATTAATAGTTTACAAAAAAATTCTCCAATTAAAGCTTCTAACTGGTTGTGTGAGTGCCCTAGAGCAGGATGGAAATGATGTTAGAAAATAAATCTATTACATAATAGATATAGGAACAAATAATCATAATATAATAACAATAATAATATAACAACATTATTACTGTGTTCCATGGGGACGCATCCCTGGCCCTCAAACCCCTATCCCCATTTCCAAATGCATTTCAGGTAAAGTGGGATGGCAGGGGACATCCCCTGGCCATCCCGAAAAATCTTTGAATCTTTGAAACATTTCCAAAACATGTTGCAGAAATAGATAACACCATGGAGACATTTGACCATCCCAGGGACGGCCAGATATTCCCAACAGCAAGCCAAGTTTTTATAATGTTTAAAAAAAAAAACCATTCCTGACATTGAAAAAAAGACTGTTAAATATATCATGACAACATTTAACAGCGACATAACATGACAGCATTATAACAGCAGCAATAAATATATCACAATTAAGATAAATCTCTCTCTCTCTCTCTCTCTATATATATATACACACACACACACACACACACACACACATTGATATTGCTGCCCCCCACCATCCCCAAAAAAAAAAACCCGTAGACTGCTGTGCCCGGAACCTGTCTGCTATCTAACTGTCCACATCCCCGAAACACTGTGGAACATAGCATTATTCTTGTTAATATTGTTATAACCATGAGAATGGTTATAATTTGGTTGGGTGGTTGGTGGAGTCGGGTGCTATTAACCCATGTTTTGTAAATGTATGTATTCCTTCTCAACCAATAATATGTTTGCCCTTTGTCCAACATTTGCAATATTGTATCAGAGCATTCACTATCCTGAAGTCATGGAAAGAGAAGCAACAGCCAAGATTCTTGTAATCCAACGCTACAAAAAGATTGAATGCCATAAGGAAGTGTGCATGCATAGGAGGTAGAATGAAGAGCCTGCCATACATTGCTGTGAAGAATTCATTCCCATGAAGTGGAATAATTTCTTCCAAAGAATAAGATGAAGCAGCTGCATAAAACCTTCCAATGAGAGCCGTGCTGGAGTTCTACATTCAAACAGGAGCGCAAACCATGTTTTTGAATTCTTTTGCAAGAAACAAAAGCTAATGCTTTTGTCTGCTGAGTGGTAAACAAGGTCCCTTCAAAACTTAGAGATTGTGCAGAGTCCAAAGTGAACATCTCTGCCCAAGAAGACTTCAAGCAGGGGAGGTCTGCAGCAATACAGAGAGTGGACCATGAAATACAGAGAGCAGGCATGTGGTTCTAATGAGGAGTAAAAAGTGTCTATATTAACTTATTCTCTGCCAATTCAGCAATCCTATGCTGTCATTCATGAAAGAACAAAGAAACCACAGCCCCCCAAAAAAATGTTATCCTTTGTTTCTTTAAATTCTCCTACTGTTTTTCTTTTACAAGTGGCAGTTCATTAACAAAGAAAATATAATTTATCCTACATTCATTAGATAGAGTTATAAGTTTTATTAACTGGAAGCCACAAATGATCGGGTGAAGAAATCCATAGGCATTGTAAAAGTGCATATAAAATAATTGCAAACTATGCATATCCTAAAGTTGCACATAATATAGTTGCAAAGAATGTTTTTTTGCATATGTACCCTAAGAATGTATTTTCTTCTGAAGCATTGTAAAAATAATAAAATAAGCTTTGTTTTTTAGTGGATTTGAAGTGCAGATTTGCTGAATTTCAGTTCCCAAGTTAGTAATTCATCTTTTCTTAATTTTTTTTCAAGCATTAAGCACTGCTAGCATGTTAATAATAGATTTATAAACATTATTGTATATTTTACTCACAATGAATTTGATTTTTGAACAATTTATTCTTGATTTGTACTAGCTTTTTGAACGAAATCACTATGTTTTCCCCTTAAAAAAAGGGTTTTACACTTTTGCGTCAAAAAAATAGTTCTTTTTGGATAAATTAATTAATGGCATGCTGTATTGCTATTCAATTATCATATAATATATGATTTTTTTTTCATATTCAAACCACTATTTCTTTTAAAACATTCTTTTTGGCATTTAAACATATAGGTTAGATAGAATGGCATCAAGCTTAGCATCAGTTATTGGAAGCCATCCCATTAGAAATAAAGATCCTGCTCGAAAATAAGTTGTAATGCAATCGGTACAAGGGAATGTGACTTGCATCTTACGCATGAATAAGCTTAATGGAGGTATTAATCGCCTCAAATACCATATTGTAGGCATTCCTAAATGTAATGCCAAGGCATGTCCAAAAGCTAAAGAAGAGGTAAAAGGAGAGATGTAAGAAGTCCTTGCATTGTTGGATGAGGAAAAACTAGAGAGGAAGAGGACACAAGCAACCACAACAATAGCCATTAATCCTTACACAATCAGAAACGAAAAAAATATGACAGACATTATGGGCTCTAGTCATGGTCCACGCAAATGAAGCACATCCACCTCATCCAGTGTAATGTCCACATTTTTCTAAGTAATAGCAGATATTAATATTTAACTTATTTTATTCCCATAAGCTAAATAATGGAGTTATAAGGGAGTATTAATTAAATTAATTATTTTAAAGTTGTCTATTTTAAAAAAATATAAAAAAATAACTTTATTTAATTAATTTAATTAAAATGAAATAAAAATAATAAAATATTATAAAGTCATTTTATTAAATAAAGTGTGCTTCTAGAAGATTTGAGGAGGTTATTTTGGATTTTTCTAGAAGACTCAGCTGAGCCTTTAAAAAGAGATGAGAGCAAGTCATTTGGACATCTTGGTTTTTTGGTATTTTCTATCCAAAAAAAATTGGAGAGCTTCTGTTTGCAGGTTCAGTCCTTTCTAAGGATGAAAACCTTTAAAAATCTATGGATTGGACAAAAACCCAACTCCACATTGAGAGGTCGATTCATTGGGATTCATCATTGAGCTTATTTGTAGGTTTGGCTTTATTGGGGAGCTTCAACCAGCTAGCGTTTGAAAGAAAATATCATTCCAGCTAGGGTTTGAAGGAAACTATCATTCCAGCAAGGGTTTGAAGTTTTATTTGCAGATTGAGGACAAAACAATTCAGATTTGAAGGTTGTATTGGCATATTTGCATCTACAAATGCATTGCTAGGGTTTGGGAGTGAAGTGCTTTGTTTTAGAAGGAATTTTCGGTTATTGGCGACATTTATTCATTTGCAGATATGTGTTTCAGATTTCTAAATTTTTATATCAGATTGCAGATCCAAGGGTTTAGTGGCCAAATTTGGCATTGTATTGACATCACATCAATCTAGGGTTTCATTGCTCCAATCCTAGAACTAGCCGCCTTCATTTGGAGGAGTTTAGGGATTGTTTTGGCAGCCATTTACATCATTATTATCAGCAAATACATCAGACGTTAACAGCAAGGTTTGAGAGCATCTACATCAGCAATTTCTTGCCATATATATGAGCATATTGAGCCTAAATGAAGTAACAAGCAAACGGGTATGTGGTGAACCCAATCCTATGGTTTGTTTGTATATTGTAGACACATTTTATAAGTATTTTCAGTCTGATATCATCTATATCAGACCTGATAATCAGTATATTCAGATCTAATATATTGTCAATAAAGTGGAGATTGCATGTGAAATTCTTGTTATTGGTTTATGCAAACATTGTCTATCATTTATATGTCTTATATGATCATTTTGGCATTGAAATCCATAAAGAATCAAACAAACAAAACCCCAAAACTCAGAAAAAACAGAATTCAGTCATATGCATGCCAAATGTTTGACAAATGCCAAACAACCTAAACTGAAAAATCAGGGCAAAATATTTGGGGATATTACAGTGGTATCAGAGCTGCAAGACTTGACAGCTTGTTTGGGTTGATTGCATGTGTGGAAAGGGTGGTCATAACCTGGAAAAACAAAAGGAAATAATGGTAGGCAACGATCAACAACCATCAAAAACAGGTCTGCAAGTTGAAGTGAGGTTGAAAGAAGCCAAGAGGATGAGCTAAGGAGATCACAATAGAGCTAGGTAAGTGATTTAACCATTTTTCTTTTTGTTTTCTTGAATTCAAAATCAAAAAAATCAAAAAAAATAAGGGGAAATGTTGCCAATTTTTTTTCCATTTCCCTTAATAGCCTAATTCCTACTATTTCTAGCTTGGTTTTGCATTCTATTTTTTTGCAAATGTTTGAATCTCATTTATTTGTTGATTTTTTACCAAACCGTTGCTGATTTTTTTTTTCATTTTGACGTTGAAACAGCAATGTCATCTTCAAACCCAAAGGGAACGAAAAAAGACCATGCATGGAAGTATGGGATACCAGGAAATAAAAAGGGTGAAGTGACATGTACTGAATGCAACAAATGGATGATAGTAGGAATAAACAGATTAAAATACCACCTTGCACGAATACCTAGGCAAAATGTGGAGGGATATCCTAAGACTACTCCTGAGATTATTAGAGAGATAAAGTCCCTTCTTGCTGATAATGAAATGTAAAAAGATGAAAGAAAAAAACAAAGGATGCACGAGCAGTAGCGATGAGTGGATCCCCTTCTACACCATCTATGCCCCATGGTACTCCAAGTCCAAGCATCCGTCATCCACATTCATCTTTTGGTGAGAGTCCTAAGGGTTCTTTTTCTACTGCTAGTGCTGGCCAAGGTCCTTCATCAGGATCAAATTACTTTATTCCATGTAATGTTCCAAAAGCACAACCTTCACTTGAAGGTACCGGTCGGAATAAGGAGAAGCATCATGAAGCTAGGATGGCAGTAGCAAAATTTGGTACTACAATAATTTACCTTTCAATGTGGCAAGCAACCCATATTCAAAATGTTTGGTGAATGCCCTTACAGTTGCAGGAAAGGGCTTTAAGACCCCAACAGCTAAAGATTTGAGTGGGCCATTGCTAGAGGAAGCCTTAAAGAATACACGGCTTGTGGTTGATGAGAAAAAAAAAATTGGCAAAGAAAAAGTTGCAGCATTTTATTTGATGGGTGGACAGATGGGTGAAATAAGACTCTCCTAAAAATTTTAGTAGCCTCTAATGATGGATTGGTGTTCCTAAAATCAATAGATGTCTCCCATGAAGTCAAAAATGTTGAGAATTTATGCAATTTATTAGATGGGGTGATCCAGGAGGTTGGTGTTGATAATGTTGTCCAAATTATCAAGGACAACACAGTTGCATATGTAGTTGTAGGTAGACTACTTATGGAGAGGTATCCCACAATTGCATGGTCTCCCTATGTTGCACATTGCTTGGACTTGTTGCTAGAGGACATTGGGAAGATTTCATGGTTCAGAAGTGTGGTTGAAGATGCAAAAAGTATTACAAAATTTATCTACAACCATACTTGGGTGCTTTCTTTGATGAGGAAATTCACAGATGGCAAGGACCTTGTGCGACTTGGAGTGACATGATTTGCTAGCCACTTCCTCACATTCCAAAGCATTCTTGGTGCCATTGGTCATCTCAAGCAAATGTTTGTGTTCGATGCTTGGAGGGAGTCCTCATTTTCCACTAGACCTGAAAGGGAGAGGATTGTTGCCATAGTTTTTGATGAGACATTCATCAAAAATGGAGAGGAGTTAATGAAGGTAAGTAACAAACACAAAAAAAGATTATACATGATAATCTATTTGTTGTTTTTTTGTTTTTTTGAGGGGTTAATTTTGTTATAATTTAACATTTGTTTTCATTTTTTTAGGTGATAGAATCTTTGGTGAGGGTTCTTTGTATGGTGGATGGAGAGGGCATGCCAATGGGTTTCATCTATGAGGCCATGGATAGGGCCAAATAGGCCATATCATGTTACTATGGTGGCAACAAAAGGAAATATGAAACCATTTGGCGCATCATTGATCGAAGATGGGTAGACCAACTCCACCAGCCGATACATGCCTTTGCCTACTTCTTGAATCCAAAGTTCTACTTCTCGGACACATTTAAGGCGGATGAGGAGGTCATGGCAGGTCTTGTCACATGCATTGATAGGATGGTGCATGATCGTGAGCTGAGAGATAAGGTGCTTGATGAGTTGGAGGTGAGATTTGTTCCATCCTATTTATGAATTTGCAATATTGAGTCTTGACTATTTATGAATTTTCTATATTTGATTTACTTTTTCTTTTATCTATTCAAGATCTACAAGGGTGCAGAGGGGAGACTCTTTTCCTCCCAACAAGCAATTGAAAGGAGAGGGAAACAACCAGGTAAAAAATGAAATTAGAAACTTGATTCTTACATATACACTTTTAACTTTATTCTTATTTCTTAAAACTTGTATTTTTTAAACATGTTTCTGTAGATCTATGGTGGGAGAACTATGGTGCTAGCATGTCAAATCTTCAAAAGATAGCCATTCGTGTCTTGTTGCAGCCATGTAGTGGTTCTGGGTGTGAACATAATTGGAGTATATTTGAAAACATTCACACAAATAAGAAAAACAGGTTGACCCAACAGTGCCTAAATGATTTAGTTTTTGTTTGGTACAACCTTCACCTTCGAACTAGAAAGGTGGAGGGTGTTTCACATGAGTCCATCAACTTGAATGACATTGATCCATATGGTGAATGGACTGTTGATGAACAAAATGATGAGGCCAATGTCTTCCTTACTGATGAGGATCTTGCTGAATTAGAGAGAGCAGCAGCAGAAGAAAAAGAAGCAGCAAGATTGGATGCCATGGAGGAGGACGAAGACACATTTGAAGATCAAGAAACCACTGCTCAATCTCCTCATTTGGATACTATAGCATAGGCACCTTCTAGTTCTAGGCCTTCAAAATTGAGTACCATTGGGAGGGGAAAGAGGAAGATGTAGATTATATGTGGTTAATAATGTTTTCCTCTTTTTGACATGATTATATGTATAGTTGCCGGGAAACTCCATTTTGGGAACATAGAAAACGTACCACTCCCCGTACCCAAAATTTCCGGTGAATCATTTACATATAAAATAGCCGTCTCATTATTCATTTAACTCACGTACCCTAATTTGATTGGCGTCCCCGTCTTCGTACCAGTACCAATACCAGTACCAGTACCTTGCGTCTCCCGGCAACTATGATTATATGTAAGCATTTATAATTTTATAATGTTATACATTGAAAATTTGAAACTATGAGTATCTGTATGACTATGAATGATGAAATTTCAATTATTGAGTGTTTGATGATCATATGCAATGTGTAATCTTTGAATTATGAGTGTTTGATAATCAAATTAGACTCTTATGTTCTCTAAAAGCATTAATTTATTCTTGTTTTTTTGTAAAACTACGGTTTTTTTTTTGCCGAGTCGTAGTCAAGTTTTTTCCAAAGTCGGAGTCATATTTTTGGGCTGCCGAGTCCAAGTTTTCCAACTATGCATAGAACATCCATGATCGAAAGATATGAGCTTCTTCTTGACCTCTAACCCATGTGAGCAAGGTAATCAGGATAGCTATCTCGTCTTTGAACTCTCCATACCCAAGCTTCTTTCACAACTTGGTTTTTTGTTCTTTCACTCACCTTTGAGCAACCTTCCTCTGAGATCTTTCCTTATCTGCTTGCCATATCTTGTCACATTCCTCAATGATCATGACACAATTATCTGAACCGGGTGGAATGGCGAAGCACTTCTTGACATCTCTCAGCTTAAGGCTATACATAACTCGGCCATCTGCTAATCGAATTTGTCGTGTAGATGAGTCGTAATGCTTAATGCATGCAATGACGAACTCAACATCTGACATTGTGATGGGAAAAGAGGCTGCAACTAGCAATCCGGAGCAATCAAGATGCTTGACTATCGTACTGTCAATGCCCTCCAACGTGCTCAATTTAATCACTATATAAACATGACCCAAGTCAATGTCAAAGGTTTTCAAAATGTCATGAACTAAGACTGATTCGGTTTTGTATTCGATTGGATTGAATTGCATTTTGAAAAACTAGACTTTTGACTGTGAAGTCGGATATGTTCGGACAAATTTCAAAAAAGGCTAAAAATGGCCCTTGATGAGGCTAAAAATAGCCAAATGAGGGGAAATTTTTAGGAAATTTTTTGAAACATGGGTTTTGTAAAGAATGAAATTCTAAGCCAATGCAAATTGTCAGAAACTCAAAAAAATGAGTTTTACTAAGGCATGCAAAAACTTTTCAGAACATAAGCTATAGGGGTTGTAGGGGCTGTAGGGGTAATTTTTCCTAAGAAAAACTAGCACATGGGTTTTGTAAGTGCCAATGAGCTAATCAAACCCAGATTCTTCGTTTTTCAAAAGGTCGATTTTTTGACCAACAAGCAAAAGAATCTTCGGAAAAAAACACAGTACTTCAAAATGAGAAGTACTAGAGCAATTTTCACTAAAAATTATAGAACATGGGTTTTGTTGCCGATGCTATGTCGAGTGAACCCGGATGACCAGCTTCTAAAAAAGATGTCGTTTACTTTGACATGCGAGACAAAACCTAAGACAAGGATAGAAGAATTTTGAGAGAGAAAATAGAAGTTATATTCTGCCTCTAAAAATGACGCCTATGCCTTGAATTAAGTTTGATGAAGTTTGGAATCCATGCACTCACAAGATGAACTCTGGAAAATAATTCCTTTGAGCAATCTGGACTTGGCACTATCAAGAACACTGAAAAATATCACCCGTAGCGCCTTTAGATCTTGCTTGCACGAGAAAATGTGTTTTTTCTCAACATGTGATGAAAATAGTGGATGCCCAAATGCCTTAATAAATAAATTTCATGAATTAAGGCATCATTTTGCATGCAAAACGCTAAATTAGGATGCAATAATATTATTGGACCCCAATTCACTCTTTAGTTAACTGGATGAAAATAAAACACTAAAATTGGTGCCACCCAGCATGCACAGAGAAATTTGCCACATGCAAGAAAAATTAAGTCATTTACAAGTCGACTTGGAGGTGAGACTAAAGTTTTAATATTATTTTAATACAATTCAAAAACTTCACCATTATAGGGCAGCCAATGCACTTCAATTCAAAAGTCAAAGTTTGACTTTGGACACTAATACTCTAGACTTGAAACTTTTTTGAAAATTTCATTTGCAAACGTCACCTGAGCCTATGTTTGATCACTGATTTTGATTGACTAATGTGTCCAGTACACTAGCTAATAGTTTCATTGAAGAGCAGGATCAAAACTGAAAAGGAGCTTCTTGAGGTTGCAAACCTTAATTTTGACTTTTGAGCCTTCAAAATTTTGGGCGCCCCTGGCCTCCAAGGGCACTTTTTCTCATCAAACTTAGTCAAATTTTCATGCATCTTCATCATTTTGAACATGATTTCCTCCTTCCTTCATCCTACATTTCCCAACACTTGACAAAGCTCCTGAGTTGGCTAACAGGTCCACTACAGAGCTGGCTCAATTCTAAACATGATCTCCTGGAGAGCATAATCCCTAAATACTTCATCTAATAGGTAAAAATATTGGGCGCCCCTAGCCTCAGGGGGCGTTTTTATTTTCACACAGCTATTTTTCAAACTTGTTGATTCTTCATTCCATCTTCGGTTGCCGACTACCTTACGATCAGACTGAGATATGCAATGGAAAGCTAGAAGAATTTCGCACAAGACAAATAGTTGAGCAATCCTTGACCACTGCATTTGAGGGCTCAAAACCATAGGCGCCCCTAGTTTCCAAGGGCGCTTTTGTGCTCTAAACAGATATTTGACAATGACTTTTATCTTTTTGTTTGACTCCTGATTCCGACAGTTTGGCAACTCAGATTCATCCGCTAGCGGACTCGTTGTAAAGCCTAATCAAGTCTAAGGCAAACATCTTGGAGGTCATTTGTTGAAAAAGTTACATCTGGTACCTCAAAATTTTGGGCACCCTTGGCCTCTAAGGGCACTTTTCTGCTCCAGTGTTAGTCAAAATTTGACCAATTTTGTCTCTCTCGTTCCTCATTCAATCTTCAATTTCAGGTGCTCAATAGATCTTCTAGACTGGCTGGTAGGCTCGTCACGAAGCTGACAGGATTTTGAAGAAGTCTTCTTGGAACTGACAAATCTCAAAAAGATGATTTGAGCCTCTGAAACCTAGGGCACCCCTGGCTAGCAGGTGCGCTTTCATTCCAGAGTTAGAAAAATTTCGATGATTTTCTCCTCAACGAAAATCCCCTTCATGACGAAGCATCATTTTGAACATATCTCGCCATAGAATCTTTGCTAGAGCATTTCAAGCTTAGATTTCAACACCTAGTATCTGGCCATCTGCCATTGACGACCTTAGAGGTCCTAACTTTTCTCCTGAAAAAGTGAAAACAACCCACCAAACTTAAACTGACTTTTTCTTGATTCCAACTTCACTATTGTGATCGTGAAGTGAAATAAGCCAATCAATTTTTACAAGATCCTATTTATTAGGGTTTGTCCTAAAAAATAGAGGTCAGAAAACCCTAATTTTCAAAATTTTCAAATTTTGCTAGTATCTTTCAGATAGTAAACGCACAAAAAGCACATACTTCATTCTCCCAAAAACTGACTTTTGACAACAATTTTACAAGGTTTAGACCATTTTAATCAAAATGCCTTAATGAAGCAAAAAAATTCTTTTGGGTACACAACATTAGGCTCTGTCTAGTGACCATGTCTAATACTTACGGCATAGAAGAATTGAGAATTTCTAAGTTAAAACGTAGACCAATATGATATCAGTTGGGCATTGGAGTTAGAACTTTGCTAATCACCTAAGAAGTTGGAAACTTTCCTAAAATCACCTAAAACAAGACTACCTAAAGCACCTAAAAACACGACAAAATTGTACAAAACGGGAAAAAGCATTACTACATAACGAAAAAAGAAAATGAAAATTACTCAAAGAAAATTCACTCCACCCCCAAAGAGATGAAGTGCTTTGGATATTGTTCATTGCATAGCAACGGAGAGAGCCTTCCATCGATGCCATTTATGCCTGAAAGGCTTTACTTCTCTTCTAGTGGGCATTGCAGGAGGCAATCCCTTTAGGATGAAGACTCTCAAGTTTTCATATATTCAAGCAAAGGTACTCTGACAAAAGCCAAAATATGATGCAAATGGGAAAGTTGATACCCAGAAGGCATTAGTTCTGTTGTCGTCCATCCTCAAGATGTTGATTTCTTCAAACTAGTCGATCAAGTTCCAGACTCTATTTCTATAATGACGTAGGTGATCCTTTCTAACCTAAAAATATCCTTTGGCTGGCTCATCGATCAGCTCTACATCACCTTTAACACATAGGAGTTTGATTCTCATGTCTTTGGCATCTTTGAGGCCTAACAAAAGCGCCTCTTTTTCAGCTTCAGTGAACTCCAATTGCACAGATGGGTGCAACTATCTTTTAGGGGAGATGACCATTTCCCCTACTTCCAAATTTGTATTGGAACAATCTCGATCAAACTGTATTATCTATAACTTTGTATCCTGCGTCAGCCTCTTTTAAGAACAAGTAATGTTCTAGTCTTCAATTTTTATCTCTGATAGAGTCACATAAATCCCAAGACCCGTTTCAAGCTTTGCTTTTGTTGGAATAGATGACTTGAGTGTTTCCTACTCTTCTTCGCAAACACGAGAATCTGATCTAGTTATTGTAGATGATCCTGAAGATATTTTAGTTAAGAGATTTGTACCTTGGTCTTCATCATGGAAGCTACGATGTCAAAATTTGTTGAAGACGGATCTTGAGCAACTGGCATAGTAATCTCATACGAAGATTTGGGTTTAGAAATGAGAGGCACTTCTTTACCCTTTTCGTTTGATTTCCGCCTTTCTACTTCATTTTGTGCTTTGAAGTGTTGAGCACGTGTGAAAACAAGCATTGAAACATCTTCATGATTCCTTGTAGGAGCTTACTGACGGTATTCTTCTTCTTATTCTTGATTGACGGGTTCTTTATCAAAGTATCCCGTAGTGTAGTCACCATTGAAGTTGTTCGTCTGTGGTAAGAAGACGTTTGAACTTAGTGTTTGTACAAAACTAGAACTAGGAGCAGCTTTAGTGTATCCCATGATTTGGTTCATCCTCAAATTCTCGGGACATGTAGATCCAGTATGTGCATCGATGTCATGGAAACAGCAAAATACTGCATGGTGAGTAGCTTCAATGATTGGTCTTGATGGAGATGTTGGCAATCGTGGTTGAAGATTGTCTCCCTTTGGCCGGTACGGCTGCTGAACTAGAGATATGATAGAATTTGTTTTCATCAAGCCGAAAGTGATCATATCATCCTCCAACTTGATGGCGTGTTCTTGCACACTCTACAACTTTGTTTCTTTGGCCGCCTTGAGAAAGAAGGCTATCTCTAATGGAAGAGCATTTACGAAACAACTCGTCAGATTCTTCAGTGATGGATTGAGTGTAGAAGAAATTCTTGTAACAAGACGATTAAATCTTGCTACAAAATCCCTCATGTGCTCCATCTTTGAATTTGTAAGTTGGACGAACAACAGGTGACTAACTTCAGCAGGCTTGAATCTTGCCAAAAATTTCTCACTCATAATTGCCCAACTTGTGATACTGCCTAGCGCTAGGTGATTGAACCAGTCGGCAGCATTTCCCGCAAGAGTTTCAATTAGCACCTCTGGAGTGCTTATTGGCAACGGACAACTATTGCAAGTGTGTTAGTACATGCTCTTCGGATTATAGAGAGCAAGATCTCTCTTTGCTGATTATTCTATGTAAAAAAGTGTACTAAGGTTCCTCCCTTTTTTACTCAGCGGCAGGACACAAGGGTGCATAAACACAATGCGATGTAGCTAAGCTTTTCTCTGGTTTCCGCATATCTTAACTACGACTAACTAGCTTCTAGACTATCCTACCTCCTCAAGATAAACAGAGCATGAGGGCGTAGGAGCGAAATGGATGGGTTGGATCACTTGAACCCTCCGTCTCAATGGAATATGGCCGAGGCTCTGAACTCTCGGATATATACCAAGATAAGGCTTGATACAAGTAAACACTCTTTTACGGTAAACTGGATTTGAGACTTGCCAAGGAGGAGGAACCCCTGTCCGAGGTATAGGCTTGGAAACAGCTCATTGGAACAACAAGGTACGATGATCTGACTAACAAGATTCCCGAGGAGGTGACGACACCTGTCCAAAGTGTAGGCTGAAAGACAACTCATTAAAAAACATCATACGATAATGATGGACAACAAAATATCCAAGGAGGTGACGACACCTGTCCAAGGAGGAGATTGAAACAATACACTATCTGAAAACAAGACCTTGAAAGAACTCAAGTATTTAGATCAAGAAAGCATGCGCCATCTGATTTATTTCTTCAAGCTTCTCCAAAGAATTACAAAGGTCGGGACAGCAAAGGCACGAAATCATGCACAATTACGATCAACCAACAAACTCTCATCCAAGAGTGAACACATATGAACAAGCTAACATTGGCAACAATGGCACAGCAATTTTGCTTAGCAAATAAAGATTAAACAAATAATGAGCCCAAGGCTCTTATTTATAGAAACTCAAAGGAGTATGCAACCCTAAAATCTCCTTGAGTTAACAATCAGTTCTTGCCAATCAGCAAGATTTATTCCTATGTCTAAAAGTAGGTGAGCAAACAGTTAACTGGAAATCTACTTCAGTTAACTAATACTAAATACTAAACAAGAGTCAAACTGGGAGTCTACCTCAGTTGACTGACACCTAACTAAAAGTGAACGATAATTACAAATGTGTCTCCAAATAGACATCCACCTTTTAAGGAGATCTGAGATTCATAAATCGTGGGAGTCAATTAGACATCCTAGATCAGTGGGATCTGACATTACTGGAAATCTACTTCAGTTAACTGATACTAAACAAGAGTCAAACTGGGAGTTTACCTCAATTGACTGACACCTAACTAAAAGTGAACTATAATTACAAATGTGTCTCCAAATAGACATCCACC
Source organism: Sequoiadendron giganteum (assembly GCA_007115665.2). Lineage (NCBI taxonomy): Eukaryota > Viridiplantae > Streptophyta > Pinopsida > Cupressales > Cupressaceae > Sequoiadendron > Sequoiadendron giganteum. The sequence continues at coordinate 205,610,478 of CM021110.1, read as the reverse complement.
TTTTAAGGAGATCTGAGATCCATAAATTGTGGGAGTCAATTAGACATCCTAGATCAGTGGGATCTGACATGCATGATTTGTGGAGATCTAGAGTCAACTTGGAAAGGGGCATCAAGTTGACTTCAGTCGTATTTATTGCTATTTGGAGGGTAAGACGTCCTTCCTTGGTGCTTTACACCTCTTGGCCACTGGTCAACAAAGTCTCAATCCAGTCATTGACCTCTTCGCCCCCCCCGGCAATTAATGCTTCTTAAGATGACTGTGTGGCGTCTCAACATCTCTTCACCTGTCACAAGCTACTATTTATAGTTTATGCATTGGGCAGCTGCTTCATCCAACTGGATAGACATGGCTGCAATTTTGGCTAACTTGCAACCATTGGGATTTTCAAGGAATGAACCATAGATGACGTCTTGAAACTGTCTCTATACCATTCCGAGCTCAATGTATTCCCTTCCCTCACGCTGATATTCTAACTCAGGAAAGGATACTACCAACGTTCTTGCGAAGTTCATAATATTAGCGACAAAATGTTTGTAATCAATCAGCTCCACTGAATTGGCACCGTAGGCTCTCACCTTGTATGCCAATTGTTCTTTCCAATCAAAGAGATGATGTTTGTTCTCGGTGGTTGTAACTGACTGATATGCATGTTGAAGATCAGCAATTGTCACTTCCTCTCTCTACCTCTCTTGAGCTGCCTTCAAGTCTGATTGTTGGATCTCTGATCGGAGTCCATGTGCTCTCTGACATTCGCATTCCTTCGGGAAGGATGCTCATCTTCTTTTGTCTGGGTCTCTTCATAGACGTGGAAGGTAGCGTAGACTGAACTGTTGGCGGCTCTGATCGGGGAAGTACTACCTTCCTCGTCCTTTTACTATCAAGGTAGAGTTGACTGTGTCGGATTACTCTACCAATTCTTTCCTCGATAGATGTACTTTCTTTCGCGTACCAATCTACTCTATCGAGTGGTTGTGTATTTACTTGATCCGTGAAGAAGGAAGAAAGAATGACTTCTTCTTCGTCATCAGATAAGCCCTCGATGTCTTCTGACATGAAATCTACAATCTGTGAGAGCTTGAATCTGTTGTAGTTTTTTCTCCTTACTTCGAACTCATCTTTGTAGTTGACCCAGAAAACCTCTATGGAAGATTCATGTGATGATCTTTGCTCGAGATGTGCTACGAAGAGTCCTCTTGGATCATATCATGACCTCCTGTCAATGAGGTACTTGAGATTAAATCTCACTGTTTCCTGGCTTATCAACCTAGCATCAGCTGCAATCTTACATTTGTAGAGTCCCATTTGAATAGGAAAGTTTGCAGTTGACTTCTCTTTTTGGCGTAGGTAAGAGTGAACCTCGGCCAACTATCTCAGGAATTCCATGAACACTACCTTGTCTGAAGGGTAGTGTAGCATCATGGCGGGGTGGCCATTGTAGCCGTACGCACGTATGTAGGTGAAAGTGGGGAATTGGATGAACCAATCTTCCCAATCCACCATTGTTGCCTTAGCTGCTCATGAAATACGGACGTGCATCTCATGGTCCACCTCGCGCACGGTGTGCATAGTAAAAAGGTCGTTCATCTTCTTGAAGTGTCTTTTCGCTAGAGTAAACTCAAGGCGAGGAAAGTATTCTTGGACCTTTTGCACACCCAATGTTCCCACAGTGTTTAGTGTTCTGAATTCGCCTTGGAAGGCTATCAGGTATACCAGGTAGGAACACATGTGGAAACGGTGCTCTTCTAGAAACCTTGTAAAATGTTGGTGGAGCGTGTCACTGATCAAAGAGGCCCAGTCGTAATGTTCTTTCTTGCTGATTATTTTGCCAATAATATAAAACATCCACGGCTGGAAGGATTTTCCCTCTTCTTGTCCAGTGACTCTGCTGAGTAGAGTGATTAACACTGCATACTCATCTTTGAATTCTCCTCCCCCAACCAATTTGGGCAAGCTGGTTTTCTTCACTTTTAACCAATGTTCAACCACTATTAAACTAGATGATTCCACGTTAGACATCAACAATAATTGATGAAGAAAAGACTGGAAATTCAAAGTGAAACAAGTTTGATATAAATCTGCAATTCTGAAAATGAATAACCAGCAACTTGTAAACTCACTTAAATGTTCATAACTTCACCAAATTACCTCCGAATTGACTGAATTCTTTTGCAAAGGCTCTCAAGGAGTATGGCGCCTAAGAACAAAACAGAAAACAGCATCAAAACCCCTTCATTTATTTGGCACGAATTCCAATGTGCTCTAAGAGGGTACGGCTTGGCTACAAAGGCAATTTTGCTCTTAAAAATCAGGTTCTTTGAATTTAAATCTCAGCTTCCATGGAAAGGGTCGCCCAAGGTCAACAAACACATAGCATCGATACCCAAAACAAGATTAAATTTATTCAAAAAGCTGCTCACAAAAATCAACTTCAACTGTATGAACATCAGCAACATAGAAACTGAAAATAACATCTAAATCTTCAACGATAATATCTGCAAATGCACAATTAGGGGCGCCAAGAGCATAGACATTGAATGATCAAACACCCATAATAAAATTTAAATCATACTAAGAGCTGCACATGAAAATCTACTTCAACCATAGAATAACCAGCAAGCTCAAAACTGGAAATTATCACCAAAATGCACTTCTAAATGAAGCACACTCTCAATCAACCATCTAAGAGACCATAGTTTCAGGCCCGAAGAATGGAGCAAAAATGCAAAGCTTTCCCTTAGCCGGACTCTGAAATTAATTCAGCAGCATAACTTTACAACATTTTCAAAGATGATAAATGAGAGAGCAAAGGATTTCTTTTATAGAATTGAAGGTGACTGTTGGCTCTTCAGCTTCCATTTCTTTTTCCCTCCAAAAGAGATGCCCATTTCACTTTTGTAATATTTTAATTTTTAAAACATTATATTCATCTTTCTAGGCATCCAAAACTTGAGGAGAAATATTTACTTTAGAAATATTTAAATAATCTCTCAATGAGGCGTCCACCCTCAAAGGCCACCTTTTAAAACAACTTTAAATCATTAATACTAGGCCAAGGGGCTCAATAAGAAATTATAACATTAATGACTTAGAATAAATCATTTTACCAAAAATGAGCCTCAAAAATACTAAAGGCCAAATATGCTCCAAACTGCTTTGCCCGAAATGGAAACTAAGCTGACTACTGATGCTACTGCCAAAGATGGCACTGCCAGAAATAGAATTTACTAAAAATAGTAAATTTAGAAAAGTTGCTCAATGACTATGCATGCTATATCAATGTGAAGCTCTTTGAAAACCCAGAAAGAATATGCCATCCTCATTCATGCAAACCTTCTTCAGAACCCCTATAAAATAGGAAACCCTAATTTCACCTCTGACGAGCCTACGGGCTTCCAGGAATAGGCTATCAGACATTGAAGAGCGTATGGTTAAAAATGGGGACATTACAGCACCTTTGGATGTTGTTTCAGTTTAGGGTCTGCAATGATCTCCTGGTGTAGCAGGAAGTAGTCTTCTGTGGCACTGAGCACCGCAGAGGCAGAGTATATTGCAGCATGTGTGGAAGCTCGAGAAGCAGTGTGGCTTCGGAAGCTCCTTGCAGGATTGTTTGGACAATCATTGGAGCCAACTATCATTCATTGTGATAATCAACGCTATGTGAAGCTTTTTGTCAATCCAGTGTTTCATGACAGAACAAAACATGTTGAGATCAAATACCACTATATCAGAGATATGGTATTGAGGAAAGCAATCCAGTTGAGATACATTAGCACTGATGAGCAGATGGTCGACTCACCAAGCCTCTCTCTAGAGTAAAGTTTGTGTACTTCCAAGACAAGCTTGGTATTGTGGAGAATGAAGCCCTACCTGAGAGGTAGATTCAGCTTTAGTGATCTTCTATGATTTTCTTTAATGCATTTCTCTCTATGACAGAGATTTGAGGTGCAAGCCCTTGTTTCCACCCTCTGGGAGTAGCCAAGGTGGATGTCATGTGTGTGACTCCATGACAACATCAAGTGAGAGAGTCTGTGATGATTTTCTTGTACTTGTGTTTGTTCACCCAGTAGGAGTATCTATGGTGAACGTCATGATGAGATGACGACATCACGTTGAATGATGGGCACTTGTGCACATATACCGTTCATGGGAGTAGCCATGATGGTTGATATCACGATGAGGTGATATGCTCTTTTCCACACATGGGTGTAGCCACTGTGGTTGACATCACGATGAGGTCATATGTCTTATACAGCTAGAAGTATCATCAATTATGAAGAGACACATCACTTATTTAATATTTTATTATTGTGAAACTAAGTTACTGATTCGCCACTCCCAACCTCCGAATACAATACAATTCGTACCGGATTCGAAATTCGGGTTCGATTCGGGTCGAATTCGAACAGGATTTGGAATTTTGATTGTGGATTCGCTGCGGATTCGATTCGCCTCTGCAGATTCATCCAAGATACGCCCAAGCGAATCCGAAGCGAATCCAGCAAAAGAAGTGCGTTTTTTTTCAATTTAATATTTATTTTTTACCAACAATTAATTTCTAAGTAATAAAATATTCATTCCAACCCTAATTTTTGCCTCTAAACACGTCTAATGATGCTAATGATGCTGCTTTTTTTGATGACCCATATGATTCAGATTGATCAATGATCAATAATGGCTGATTGTAAACACTTGACATTTTTATGTTTTAACTTTAATTTATAATTTTATATCATGACATTCGCCTTTTGAGTATCACTAATATTTTAATATTTGACTATGAAAGTGGTGATGTATTTTTGCTATGTTATTAGACTATTAATATGGTGGTGTATTCTAAGCTTAATTACTGCTGCAAATATGTATATATTTTTTGTTTTTATATGTTTTTTGTATTGCCGTACCCAAAACGTACCCAACCCCAAAAAAAAATTTGCCGAATCCCGTACCGGATTCGCGTACCCGTACCCAAATCCAAAAACAAATCGGTAACTTAGTTGTGAAATAATTATTATTATCATTTTTTAATGGGCCGACTTCTCATGGATAATCGCTCCCCATCATGAAAGACGCATTCCTTGGAGGCCGACTTGATACTTGTGAAGGGACGCGATCTCTCCCTTATGTATATATATGAGTTGCTCATTCGCTTTTCAATCATCAAGTTCATTCATTGTAATTCGCATCTACAGAGGAAGTTCGATCTGAACAGCAGATCATCATTTGTAACAGCAGATCGATTTCAAGGAGTAACATATTCAATTGCATTTTCATCTAGGAGAGGTGCGATTATTCCTTGTATCAAAATCGGCATTGTGTTGTGCCTGAGTTGTAAGCAGATTTATGCTCTTATTACATCAATATATAAGAGACATATTTGTTGGGTTTTTCTCCCTCAAGTTGGAGGGTTTTCCCAGGGTATCTTATTGTGTTCATTGTCTTAAGTGCTGCATTTTCTGATTGCTTTCAGTTTTAAAATATTTGATCATAAAAAAACTAGCAGAGATATGCAATCGAAAGTTGGAAGAATTCCGCACAGGATGAATAGTTGAGCAATCCCTGACCACTGCATTTGAGGGCTCAAAACCCTAGGCACCCCTGGTTTCCAGGGGCGCTTTTGTGCTCTGAACTGATATTTGACAATGACTTTTACCCTTTTGTTTAACTCCTCATTCCAGCAGTTTGGCAACTTAGATTCATCTACTAACGGACTCGTTGCGAAGCCTGATCACATCTGAGACAAACATCTTGGAGGTCATTTGTTGAAAAAGTTGCATCTGGTACCTCAAAAATTTGGGCGCCCCTAGCCTCCAAGGGCACTTTTCTGCTGCAATGTTAGTCAAAATTTGACCAATTTCATCTCTCGTTCCTCGTTCAATCTTCAATTTTAGGTGCTAGATAGATCTTCTAGACTGGCTAGTAGGCTCATCGCGAAGCTGATAGGATTTCAAAGAAGTCATCTAGGAAGTGACAAATATCAAAAAGATGATCTGAGCCTTTGAAACCAAGGTTGCCCCTGGCGAGCAGGTGCGCTTTTATTTCCAGAGTTAGAAAAAATTCGATGATTTTCTCCTCGACGAAAATCCCCTCCATGACGAAGCATCATTTTGAACAAATCTCACCATAGAAACTTCACTGGAGCGTTTCAAGCTTAGATTTTGACACCTGATATCTGGCCATCTACCACTGATGACCTCGAAGGTCCTAACTTTTCTCTTGAAAAAGTGAAAACCTCCCACCAAACTTAAACTGACTTTTACTTTGTTCTGACTTCACCATTATGATCATGAAGTGAAATAAGCTAATCAAAATAATTTTCAATCAACTCTGAGAAGATCCTATTTTTTAGGGTTTTTCCTAAAAAAATAGGGGATCGAAAACCCTAATTTTCAAAAATTTCAAATTTTGCCAGTATCTTCCAAACAATAAACCCACAAAAAGCCCATACTTCATTTGCCCAAAAACTGACTTTTGACAACAATTTTACAAGGTTTAGACCATTTTAATCAAAATGCCTTGATGAAGCAAAAAAATTGTTTTGGGTACAACAAGTTTGAAAGAAAATATCATTCCAACTAGGGTTTGAAGGAAATTATCATTCCATCTAGGGTTTGAAGTTTTATTTGCAGATTGAGGACAAAACAATTCAGATCTGAAGGTTATATTGGCATATTTTCATCTACAAATGCATTGCTAGGGTTTGGGAGTGAAGTGCTTTGTTTTGGAAGGAATTTTGGATCATTGGCAACATTTATCATATACAGGTTTGTGTTTCAGATTTCTACAGTTTTATATCAGATTGCAGATCCAAGGGTTTAGTTGTCAAATTTGGTATTGTATTGACATTGCGGTTTCATTGCTCCAATCCTAGACTTAGCCACCTTCATTTGGAGGAGTTTAGGGATTGTTTTGGCAGCCATTTACATCATTATTATCAACAAATACATTATACATTAACATCAGGGTTTGAGAGAATCTACATCAGCAATTTCCTGCCATATATATGATCATATTGAGACTAAATGAAGTAACAAGCAAACGGGTATGTGGTGAACCCAATCCTATGTTTTGTTTGTATATTATAGACACATTTTATAAGTATTTTCAGTCTGATATCATCTGTATCAAACCTGATAATCAGTGTATTCAGATCTGATATATTGTCAATAAAGTGGAGATTGCATGTGAAATTCTTGCTATTGGTTTATACAAACATTGTCTATCATTTCTATGTTTTATATGATCATTTTGGCATTTAAATCCATCAAGAATCAAGCAAACAAAACCTCAAAACTCAGAAAAATCAGAATTCAGTCATATGCATGCCAAGTGTTTGACAAAATGTCAAACAACCTAAACTATTTTGTCAAACAACCTAAACTGAAAAATCATGGTAGAATATTTGGGAATATTACATTCAGTTCCAACAAAATGTAGACACAAGGCTTTTTTGTACCTAGAAACATACTTGGAGCACAACATTCATTGTATGGTACAATGTGGAATAAGGAGATGCACTAGGAGGCAAATAAGGCATGTGCAAGTTTCTAGTTATACAACCTTCCCTTCAATGTGGCAAAGAGCCCATACTAAGAGAATATACTGATAATATTGATACTTGAAAGGAAAAAGGTAAAAGGCACTCTTTGCATAAGACTTAAGTGGGAAGTTGCTCTAAAATGTTGTTGAAGATGCAAAGTTAATTTTGAAAAAACAAAAGAGACAATGGTGAAAGTTTGGATGCACTATTCTTTTAGATGTGTGGACAAATGGAAAGAACTACACCTTTATCAAGTTTTTGGCATCTTCAAATGGTGAAATGGTTTTGTTGAAGTCAATTGATACCTCTAACAAAGTAAGAATTGCAGAAACTTTAAGCCTAATGTTGGAACAAGTTGTATTAGAGTCGGCATAGAGAATTCAGTTCAAATTATCAATACTGATGCATCGGCATACATGGTGGTTGGTGTTGGTGTGAATAGGGCATTTTACCTAACAGGTTACCCTCTAGCTCCTAATCACACTTCCATGCTTATGCTTACTTAGGGCATTTACTTTTTATGTCTTATTTCATATGATTAAGACAATTGTCATGATCTTAGTTTGTCTTAGAAGTTCAATCTTGTATATATATGGTTCTCATTTGTACGTAAATAATGCATTGTACCATTTTGTATGCATATAATCAATTCTATGGCTACATAGCATTTCTATTGCTTCTCTCTTGTGTGGAAGGTTCTTTTGGTTGTAGGTGATCCTTCGCTCCTATAGGTTGCTCCTCAAGTATTACATGGTATTAGAGCTTTAGAACTCTTACATGGTATCAAAGCTCCAAATCTACTATTCACTTCCCTTGTTTGGAGACTTTTTGCCAAAGAACTTTCACATGGTGCACCTTAGAGCAAAACAAACCTCACCATTGAGTCTAGAAGACCCAAAAAACTGATAAATTAGTATAAAACTCAACAGGGTTTGGGGTTGGAAATTTTTTGGCCTTTTTTGAGAGGGTTTGTAGAATTTTTTTGTTAAATATCGATACAAACCATACATCACACTTCATACCAAATTTACGATCATCAGTCGTAGGTCATCAAATCCTATTGGCAATAAATTCTATAGATTCTAAAGCATATTCCTACATCATCCCTGTGATATTGTACAATTTTATTTAGTGGGTTTTTTTTTTGCAAGTACAATATGTAGAAGACTGATGTCATTCAACATAGCAAAGGTCCATAGCCCCTTGGTCACATAGGGCTAAGCCTCTAGACATTACTAGCCCTAGGGAGATTAAAACTAGTAGGTGGTGTGTTGATCGCCACCACCATGATGTGCCACACTAGCCAACGTCTTAGCCAAAACACTGCCTCTCTCTCTACCAACGCCACTTCCCTCAAACACCACTCCCCATTTCAGCCACCACCACCCTACTCAAACTAGTGGCACCACCACTACACAACCAAAATAGTGCTAAAGGCTTATTTTTTAATGCATAAAAGGGGTTTCTTTCCATAGAGCATAACTTGGGCATACAATCTAGGATTTTCACAAACAAATAGGCATTGGAAAGTTGGTTCCGTGTACTCCACATCCATCTATCTGGTTTCTCTTAATTTTACCCCAAGTACCTATTATTTTAGTTTGAAGTTGCTTTTTTTGTTTTGTCTTGTATTTTGGATATTTTGCAAAATATCGGGCCATTTTTATGTTGTGAGGGTTCCAATTTCACCTGTTTGATCTCTAATTAGTACATGAGGAGTCTATCATTATAAAATCATGGATTTTTCAATTCATCCTTTCGCAATCACCTTGAAAAAAAGGAGCCATAAGTCTTGGCATGATGACATCCTAAAACATCTCAAGTCGCTCCATCTCTTGCCACATCTTTATGGACTTGTCCTTGGACCAAGTACACATAATTAGAAGATAGTATGGGGAAACAAAATTGATCATGTTCTAGGATTGATTGGTAGTTGTGTTGATTTTTACACTATGTTCCAACTCACATATTGACTGCCCACACACTTTTGGACTAGAATTTGGGAGATCTATGGAGACACACATCACTCTCCATTCCCTGCAGATCCTATTATGGACATTATTGTGCCCCTTGATGATTGTGATAACCTAACATATGGCAATGATACAAAAGAGAAGCTTAATTATTTGGTAAGTCTTGATAGTTGTGATGACATTGAGGCTTCTTTTGATGCTCCTCCTATAGAGATATCCATTGATCCTATGCTTTCTACAAATCCTAATCTAAATTCAAATGTTTTACCTTCTTTATCTTATCTTTGAATCACTATCCTAAGGTTGAGGACTCCCACATTCCAACATTGGCAGATTCATCTCCAAGTGTTCATATTCATAAATATTGAATGGACACATCATCATGGGATGGCTAGTATAGTTGGATGACATTGATTGAAATCACATCATCTCAATCACTTGTTTTGAATGATTCTTTGCAATAGGTACATCATAGTCTTCCAAATTTCAACATTGAGATGAGCAATTGACAAATATCATAAGTTTGTTTTGTGGGTACCATTTTGTAGACTTAGAGGACACACTTGAAGATGTTCATCTCCTCTTTGATGACAACCCCATCATAGTTGTTGTCACACCATTTTTGACTTTGGATATTGTTCTTCATTTGTTTCCACTTGGTCCTAGCTTGTGACCTTCATTGATTGGGCTTGTACCTGATATGATTGTGGCATCCTTTCATAACAACATGGGGACACTTGAGCAAAGTTCAAAGGCATCATCATACATCATGATATTTCTTCCTTCATGGTAATACATCTTGAATCTATACTTTGTTTTGTTTCTTCCCAAGGGGAGGAATGTTGTTCAACGTTCTTGAATCTTCACCATCATCCTTTGTCAAGCATCTACCATCACTATAGGAGATTATACATTGTGGGGGGTTGCATAGTCTCTCCTTTTCTCTCCTATAGGGGGAATATTGATTGCACATTGGTGAAAAAAGTAGTTCTTGGGGGGTTGTGTTGATTCCTCCCTTCCATCACTTGTACATGTTTGTTTGCAACTTTTCTCTCTTTTGGAGAGGGGTTTTTTCCTACAAGATTTTTTCCTTTACTCTACTTGTAAAAGATTCATTTGTACATGGGTACCTAACATGGTCTTCTAGCTAGGACCCATCCCTACATCATTGCATCATTGCATCTTTGCATGATTTATCATTCTCCCTAAGTTGCAACTTAAGGGGTGTTGGTGTGAATGGGGTATTTTATCTAACTATTTCCCTCCAGGTCCTATTCACACTAGCATGCTTAAGCTTACTAAGGTCATTTAGTTTTTGTGTCTCGTCTCATAAGATTAATACACTTATCACAATCTTAGGTTGTCTAAGGTTCACCCTTGTCTATACATACAAGGGTTCTATCATTTGTACATGAATAATGTATTGTACCATTTTGTATGCATCTAATCAATTCTATGGCTTCCTAGCATTTCTATTGCTTCTCTATTGTGCGGAAGGTTGTTTAGGTTGGAGGTGATCCTTGACTCCTAAGGGCTTCTCATCACATCTCACATAGCATTAGAGCTTTCGAACTCTTACAATTGGGAGAATTCTTCAGGAGAGGCATCCTTCGCTCTTTTGAACCCCTTATACAACACATTTCCTTAACCTTCTTTTAGAAAATATAGAAAAAATTGATTGGGTGAGGTTTGTGGTAGAAGATGCAAGGAACATTACAAAATATATAAATAATCACCTTTGGTTTCTCAGTTTCATGAAAGAACACACCAAGGGGAACAAACTTGTGCAATTGGGTGTCACAAGGTTTCAAACTAACTTTCAACATTTCAAAGCATTACTAGTTTTTTGACATCATTGAAGTAGATTTTTGTGAGTCAAGCATGGTTAGATTCAACATATTCAAAAAAATTGATGGAGAGAGCACTATAGAGAGTTTTTGATAATGTCTTTTAAAGAGAGCTACAAAGATCATAAGGGTAACCTCAAACTTCGATTTACATTTGAAATTGAAACCTTTATTTTTAAACTTTAAAAGTATTTACTTTCATTGTAAATTTATTATTTTAATTTGTTTGTACTTGTAGTTGTCAAAGCCCTTGGTGGGATTTGTGTGCATGGTGGATGGGGATCAAAACCCAATGAGGTAAATTTATGAGGCCATGAATAGGGCCAAAAAGACCATCTGAAATTATTACGGATGGGATGGAGATAGATTTGATCTCATTTGGAAGATCATTGATCGAAGGGTGAACAATCAACTCCACTAACCCATTTATGTAGCAAAGTACTTCCTCAACCCCAAGCTTTAATTTTCCAATAACTTCATTGGTTCTAATGGTGAGGCCATGGAGGGCCTCTCAACATGCATTGAGAGGATCATAGTTGGCAAACTCGCAAAAAACTCGTGAGTTTTTTTTTAAAACGAGTTTTTCTGAGTTTAACTCGCGAGGACGAGTTTTTCCGAATTTTTTCGAAAAACTCGCGAGTTTTTGCGGAGTTTTTTTATTGCAAAAAAAAATTGTTTCTAATGAAATTTAATTAATTTTTTAATTTTTCGAGTTTGCCGAGTTTTAAAAAACTCTCAAATTTTTGGCTTGGTGAATTTTTTTTTGGGGCGAGTTTTCCAACTATGGAGAGGATGACACCCAAGGTTGAGGTGAGGGGCCTCATTATTTTAGAGTCACAAAATTACTAGCAAGCTAGGGGGAAATCTCTTTTCTTCAACACTAGCTATTTAAGGGAGATCCACCCAAACACCAAGTACAAAAAATGGATTCCTTTCTTATATCTTACAAGTTACAAATTAAAATAATCAATAAAATATTGCTTCTTACAAAAGTTTGAATATCTTATTTGTAGGCTCTTGTTGGGAAGATCAAGGTGGAAATACCCCAAATCTTCAAAAGTTAGCTCTTCAATTTTGTCTCAACCTTGTAGCATTCTTGGCAATGAGCACAACTGGAGTTTGTTTGATGACATTCGCACAAATAAGTACGATAAGTTGACTCAATGACCTACTTTTGTGTAATTGTAATGTCCCCTTTTGAGGAAACCCTAAATCTTATCATAGAATAACACGCTTACCACTTAATGCTTTAAACAAGATAAATCTTGGCTTTAGGCCCTGCAATCATTTTAGATAATATTGAAAATATAACTCATGTGATCAAAACATAATAAATGTCTTATCAATTTAAGATGCATAACTATTCCGCGACTATCTAAACTACCAATATCCATAGTGCATTGTGGAAATTTTAATCATAACAGGTCTTGGATGAGAAGCAGGATAAGTCCACCCGAAGCTATCCATCTAAGCCCAAGAGCACGAGCATCCGACCAAGACTACCCACCCCTTGGCCCTCATGAGGCGCACTTAGACAACCCTCATGGGGTGGTCTACCCAATGGACATCTTGTATCTACATTCCCTATCCTTGCTATCTTATCCATCCTCCTTATGATTGAGATTCCTTGGATCCATCCTAACAATCAATCATAGTTTGGATTGATAGAAAAGTCTTGAAAGGGTTGCCTGTAAACTACTCAACCCATCTAAGTCCAAGAGCATGAGTGTCTGACCAAGACTACCCACCTCTTGGCCACAAGTGTCAGGAACGTTTGACCAAGACCATTCCACCCTCGGAGTGGCCTACTTAGCATGGGAGGCCTGTAAACAACATCCTCCTAACTCGCCTCCTTCAACCTTATATTTGATGGATCATAGGATAAGAACATACATAAATATATAGATACAATCTATTCATGTTCTTATTAAAGAGTCATTATTACATATAAGGCTCAATAATTGTTGCAAGCATCATTATTGGGCAATTGTAAATCATGTGTATATATATATATATATAAAATTATAATTATAATTAGTTGTCTAACGACATATTAACAATGCTATAAGAATCAATAGTACATGCATAGTCTTATTATTCCAAAATGACATCAACTAGATAAATATTATTATGTAAAAACTGTATTTATCAATCATCAATATTATATTTATCAATCATAATATATTTAAATATATTTATCAATTATCAATTGTTATTCAGATCCCTAATATATTTTTGTCAATCATTAATATCTACATTCATAATACATTTAACCAATATTATTTCCTAAATATATTAAACCTTTATCAACTTCCTATTTAAATTTAGGAAGGCACTTACCACCTTACCTATTACTTGATCTATTGAAGATCCTTCTATTGCCCAACCAGCGATCTGCTATTTATCTCCTATAGCACCCCTCCGATTTGCTCATATTTTCAGACAGTGTTTTACTCTGATTTGCTAATGATTTCAGACAGTGCCTTTACTTTGATATACCATGATACTATGTTGTTATTTGATCACTAACATTGGAGCAATGATGGTTTTCATATTTAGATGTGATGGTACACTCTATTGATGTTTATTGTTATGACATGCTTTCCGGTTAGCATAGTTGCTTATTTGATTTGATATTGATATATGCTCATCTGTAGTTTATTGATGTTTTGGATTCGTCAGTTTCATGTGACACTGTATTGGTGAAAGGAACGGGATTGCATCACTCGCTTGTGAGCGCCCTGTGATTTCGCGGTTTTCTCTTCACAATGTGATTGCTCATGATATATATATACATGTACGACATATATTTTGATTGCAAGATTGTTGGTACAGGCCATCAACTCCACCTGGATTCACAAGTTTGAGTGTATCCATTGCCCAACGGATTAGTTGATTGGGAGATAGTAACTAGGTTTCCTTGTCAAGCCACAAACCTAGTCACAATGTGTCACCAGTCTTTCTTGGTCATGCTTCATTGTCATGTTGTCCCTGTTTGCCTTGTTGTTTATTAATGTTGCAAGGTATGTGTTATGGGAAATTAATGCTTATAATGTTTTAAGTGATTATTTAATTAATCTTGATTTTTGTGATAGAAGCTTTGTATTTAATTTAATTAATTAAATTTAATTTATTTTGTAAAGTGATTTTATCTTTGAGATTAAATTTATTTTATAAAGTGATTAAGTTAATTAGATTAAATTCAATTAGAAATTAATATGTGAATTTTGAATTATTATATGCACAAATATCTTGTAAATATCCTAGAGGAATTATCTCTGAATTGGTTGGGAAGATATTTTATTTGTGACATGTGTTAGAAAAATTAAACACTGTTGTTGGGAAATTAATCCTCAAAGAGAATATTTGCTTTAACTGAAAGAGGAAAGAGGCTACTTCACGCAATGAGAAAAGAAATTTTGGGGAGGTTGTTGAAAATTGATGGGGGTTGCTGAAAATTGTTGTTGGAAATTTGGGGAAGAAGTTTTTGGGAAATTTTGGCTCTGGTTTTGTTTTCATCTTTCTGGAAAAGTGAATAATTTGGAAGAAGCTTTGATTTTTTCGGTAGAAGCTTTGGTAAATTGGAATCTAAAGGTGAAGCTCTACTTCAAACATCATTTCCTCAAGCATCCGGAAACAGGTTCTTTAATTGTTTTATTTAATTTCAAAATGGAAAGGCTATTAGAATAATTTGTTGTTCTGGAAAAGATTGCTTGTACAAGAAGGATATGTTATTTGTGTAGAAGGTTTAATATATTTTGTAAATTTGAAAGATTGTCGTGTTGGAAATTGCCGTGAGAGATTAGACCTTCTGTAGAAATTGTTTTAAGCTTTGATTTGTTTGGAATTGGAAAATTGCCGTAAATTTTTGGAAATCTCTCTAGGAATTGTTTTTAAACAAAAGAAATCCCAGAGGGAAAACAATATAAGTTTTGGAAAATCTCTATAGGAATGGATTTAAAATCTTCTTGTCAAAATTTGTGGAGAATCTTGTTTGTATGGAAAGGATCTTCCTGTAATAGATATTGCTTTTCTTTCGATTGAATTTATTTGGTTGGGAAATTGAAAACCTCTGGAAGAAATAGAAAAACCTCTAGTTAATTTTTAAATCTTTTCCTGTAGAAAAAGGTTTTGTAAATATTTCCTGTAGGAAAAATTGTGAAAATTTGCCCAACTAGGGCAATCATTTTGATGAATATATATTATAAAAATACCTATAGATTTTCCTTTTGAAAAATTTATATAAAAAAAACCTAATGCAAAGAAATGTACGACAATATATATGTATAAAATCGTTGGTGTTTTTATTTAAATGTTTTATAATAATGAAATTGTGGCGAGGGGGGCACTTGGGCTACTCCCACAACCGTCACCCCCATGGGGGAGGCAAGCTGTGAGGGCAGCCTATGCTGCCTTTGCAGACAGTCGCGGCCCCTTTAGGGGTTCGATGGTCTATCTACAGCCGCTTCCTAAAAGGAGTTTCATCCGCCGTTTAACTAGGTCTTGGGTAATTTCATTTTGGTATTCGATTTTGATATATGGTTTTTAAATTATATTAAATAAAATATATATATAATATGCATAAGCATATATATATATATATATATATATATATATATATTTAAATATATATGTATTTATGTATATATATTATTGATTAAGAATATTTTTATATTTATATATATATATATATATATATATATATATTATATTGTACATGCATACAAATGCACAGTTAGATGAGTTAAATGAAATAATTTAATGGAGGAAATTGATTTTTATTCAGAAGTAATTGAGAAATTGAAATAAACTATTAGTTTAAATTCCTCTATTGTCTGTAAATGAAATTGTAATAAGTTGGTTTATTTCAAGCAATGTATTATTGTTATCTTGAAATGGAATTTGGATTTAGGAACCTAAATATAGTTTTTATTTCTTGCCTAAAATTGCTTATTCAATTATGGTTTCTTTTGTTCTCATTGTTGGGGAAATCAATTAGTGGTGATTTTGTAAGTCTTCTAGATGTGATGTTATTTTATGAGGGGGTTGTTGTGATTTATGGTTCAGCCCTTTGTTTTCCCTTGGGTAGTGCACTTAGTTGTATTTTGTTAAACACCCAGTTTCTACGAACGGGGATGTGTTGCCTCTTATATTTTGGATTGGGATTTATTATCCGTGTTTTGTGCACTTGGTTTACCCTTGGGTTATGGATTAGATCCATGTGTTGTCTATAGGGGAGTGGCTCTCAATGGGGGCCGGCGCACAAAGTGGTGCCAGGGTAACTCATGTGAGAATTAGTTAACTCAGTGGAAATTAAATAAATGTATTAGGGGAAAGGGTAGCTTTTAAACACTTAACAAGAATAATTGTGCCTTGCTCATGGGTTCAAGGGCTTGTTTAGACTTGGGATGAGACGGGAAGGCATGGAATGGCAAGATCATTATCTTGTCCTTTTGAAAGATCGATTCTGCATCGGTTTGCATGTGGGGCCGAGGGTCGTGAGAGGCTACCAGGGTAACCCAAGATGGGGGTCGGGGCGTGGGAAATCTGCCAGGGTAACCCATGCAACTTTGTGATGGCACTCCTCCTATGACAGTAGTTTGTATGGTTTAGTTGGCATACTTGATTATTTTACTCTGGAAGCAATGTAACCTTATGTATGTATTGTACTTGTATGGTTTAGTCTTGTGATTGCATGTGTCTAGAGGTTGTTGGTTTTGTCTAGGAAGCCTTTTTACTATCTCCTAGCATGGGGGGGTGGTCCTTCGAGTTCCACTTGGTTGGGTGGAACGTGCACCTTACACCGTTGGGTTCCCACTTTATGTTCGTGATGGCGGGATCTTAGCTCGCGTATTCCTATTTCTTTGTACCATTTCTTATGATTTATTGTATCAGTTGGATACTTTGTATATGTACTACTCCTCATTTGTATTCGAGGAGGATTCTTGTATAATTGTAATTGTAACATTATTGTATGATCTTCCTCATGTTGGAAATGAGCTTTGTAACTGCTTTATGGAATGAATGTAATCTTTGGATGGTTCTTTTATGTACTTTGTATCTTATGAAATCAGTTTAATGCTTTTGAATGTATCTTATTTAATTCATGAGTATTATTTTATATGCTATGAATGGGTTACTTTTGTATGTTATGGGATTCAGTTGTAAGCGTTGTCGCGTACCTTAGAGGATGTATGCGTTAGTGTAGTTCACTTTACTTGTAATTAATTACACTTTTAAAAAAAAAATTGTTACGCTTCCGTTGTAGTTGCATCTTCCTCTAGGGTTACGTGGCGAGGCGTTACATCTCCAGCCACATTCAAATATAAGAATTGTTTTTTTTTATTTATATCCTCCACCGATGATTTCAGATAATTATTCAAACTGAGATTTATTGTTTTTCTGATTATAATGTTTTGTTCCTCCTTCCCACGATGCCCCCTTGGAATTTCTTGCACATCCTTTAAATATCCACGATCTACTGATGGGATGTGTCTTTTAGTAGTTGTTGTTCCTAAAGTGAATCGCTGCATTGTTTGGTTTAATAATGATTGCTTCCCCCACTTAATTGTGGCTTTTGGTATAGTGCTTCCTTTTAATGGTAACTAATATATCTTAGGAATCGATGAGAGTTAATTTCAGATAATTATATTCTTGTGAATATTATTTTTATTATTACGATATTTATAATTAGTTATATTAATTATTTTGTTTCATACTATGATATTTGTATTATAATTATAACGTCATCTATGATGATTATAATTATAATATTTAAATTGTGATTACTCATATTTATATTTTAATATTTATTTGATTTTGTTATCTGTATTTTAATATTTCATATTTAGTGTTACAATTTCGGGGGACATGACAGTAACATTACCTTTAGCTTGTTGATTGGATGGCATTGATCCCTATAATGATTGGACTACGTAGGATGAGGAGTATTCCTTTTTATAAAGGATCAAATTGTTTATTTCGAGAGGCAACCTACGATGGATGTGGTTGTAGCACAAGTAGGAGAGATTGGATTGGATGATATGGATGTGGTAGAGAAGCCCTTGCCATCTAGCAGCTAATTGAAGCCATAAGCATAGTCTTCTAGGTTGAGCAAGGAGATGCAAAGGAGTGTAAGGATTAGACCCTCTCCCCAATTTTTCACTAGAGAAAGGAAGAGGAAATTGTAAACTATTGTAATTTGTAACTTGCTTAGATATGCAACTTATGATGATTTTCAGAGACAATTATCATAACTTCATAATAGTTATCGGCTAGATATTGTATTTGCATCATGATGTGATTTTGTACTCTATATGTATTCAAATGAAAAACACTTCCCCAACATTTTATAGACTCATTGCAAACGTTTTGCAACTAAATTTTGCATAAATTTTGGTTTTTTAAAGAAATTTAAGTAATTTTTAAGTTGTCAAGCTTTGTCAAGTCAGATATTTTGGGTATGTCATGTTCAAGTCGAGTTTGAGAATGCAAACTATGGGCGAGATATATTGACACATTGTTATTATACACATTTTGAGTTTGTTTATTGTTAGGATTAGGAGCAGGTATTTGTTGTGGTCATGTATTTGGATTATTGAGAGCGTTGGGTAGAAGGGCTTGTAGTGGAAGGTTTAAATTGAGTTGTGGTTGTGATCCCTACTGTTGCCTTCTCTATGGTTGTTGCCATGGTTGACTAGGATTTTTTCCATTGCTACCTTGATGAGTGTTTTTTAAAATTACTCTTCCAAGGTTGCAATATTGGTTGCCATCCTCCTATATATTGCCATGGCTATGAAGGTGGGAGGGATACATTTGATTAGTACTACTAATCATTACACATACCTTGATATTGAGGCCTTCGTTTCCATGGCCTCCTTTGGGCCATAAAGAAGACTAAATCCTCATGCTCTTCTAAACAAACAACTCGTGGGTACTCCACTTGCCTTCTTCCCTTCTTTGATGCTAGTGATATTCATTCAATTGTATGGAGTATGGACAATGACCATCAAGGTGTTTCCTTTTGCCTATGGGGCAAAAGAATCCCAAATCTTGTTCTACTCCTCTTGCTTCCTCTTGGCTTGTAATGCATCCATCTGAGTGTTCATTGTGTGCAAGTGACCAATTTCAAGCTTCATTACACTTGCACTAGCTAAGTGGTTGTACATTGTCCCCTGGCCTTCCTTGCCATTTATCTCAAATAAAATAATAGTTCTTGCATAAGTCACATATCTCATTGTATCCCAATCATGAGACATCTCTTCCTATCATGAGGTTTAAAGCCTCTGGCAACCTTCACGAATGCCTCTTAGGAGAGTAACTTTGATTGATGCTTCATCCAATTTGTTATGTCTTGATCTTTAAATATTAAACTGGAACTACTCTACAGACTTCAAATGACTCATCCTCCCTTTTGCATCATTCGGAGATCTCCTCCCTAGTGTACCTTCCTTTGCAATAGTCTTGGTACTTCTTCAAGAGCTTCTCCTTCATTTCAGCCGAGGAGCCTATGGCATTTCTGCCCAACCCCATAAAGCACAAAAGGTCTACATCCTTTAAGATTGTTGGGAGAAAATTCAATCCCTTTGCATCTCCTTGGTAATCATAACTTGTACAAAAGGAATCAAACTCAAACAAGAAAGTATTCAGATCTTTTGAGGCCAATCCATGAAAGTGAGGTAATGCTGATAGGGAAATGAGCTTCATAGGAGCTTCTTTTGTTGGTGTCATAATGGAAAGCTCAAGGCATTGTGCCCATTCTCAGGGTTCTCTATTGCTGGATTGTGGTCTACCATTTCAATTTCTAGTAATGGATTTCAATGAAAAACAAACTCAGAAGGGCAAGGCTTCCACTACCTTGACAGAGTCCGATGGGCAACTCCTCTTCTTAAGTTATAAGATGCATGAAAATCAGCAAGGAACTTAGCCAGCTAATTAGGATTTAAACAATGTCTTAGTAACTAATCTATAGCTTCTTGGACTTTAAATTCAAATTGTGGACTCACTTCCTCTTCTAGAAATGATGGAAAGAATTTGTCAAGGCAAATAAAATTACTTTGTCCCAATTCAAATTCTTCTGCTGAAAATAGTAATGCAGTCTCCTCCGAAATCCCCTTATCAACTTCAAAAAGGTGTTCCCTTACAAACTTCCTTTGATAGGTCAATGTAGAGGAGGGGAACCGACTGCTCAAGACCCCAAGTCACAGGAAGGTCTAGAACAATCAACTGTCCTGATCTACTTCACGCTAAGGGATTGTTTAAGATAGGTTCAATGTTTAAAGAGGTGAAAAGGAAGGACAACTAATTTACCTCTTTCCTTCTGCCAACCCAAGAGGTTCGGGAAGTTAGGTGAGAGAGTTTCCAGAGTCCAAACTGCAACTTAGATGACTCACTACCAAAGGACTACAGTGCGGGACACAGACGACAGCGCGGCGCATGGGCTCTCAGTGGGGCGTTGGCATCCGTACGAACAAAAAGTGTAAAGTAGAGTCTGAAAAATAAGGGAACCTACTAACAACCTAACGTATGTGATTTAAATACAATAATAGAAAATAAAAAGTAACTAAATGACTGAATAGCAAGAAGAATACTTTAACTTGATCTAGACTACGAATTGACAAAAAGAGAGTGAGGAAAGCGCACCTTCCTACCCACAAGTTGATATCCTCGAAACCTTCACTCAACAAGCAATCTACACACACAAGACAAAAAAATGTTGGGGCTATGTATAGAGGACTGCCACAGTCAGTCCCCCGCTTTGGTGTTTCCACCTCCACAGACAACCAATATAGCAACAATAAGAGAAATGCAATAAAGAAAGGAATTGAAATGGAAGTACTGTGCATTATGCTAAACAACGATGTGCTACGAAAACAATACGATGATGCTAAGTGAAAAGAAGACGAAGCAATATCACCTTCAACCATGTGCACTCAAGGCAAATGGGAGGAGTGAGCTTGCAAGCTTGCAAATGTCAACGTTGCCACAACAACAAAGAGATTGAGTCCACCAAACACCAACTTGCTAGTTCAATAGAGGTGAGAATGTTGTGAAAATGTTGTGAAGAGAATGAAGAAAAAGTTGTCGAATGTGTGAATGATCAAGAAGTTGAAGAGAATGAATGCGATAGTAATTTGAAGATGAAATTGGAGGCAAGGGAGTCGTTTGAGGTCGGTCAAGGGCGCAGAAACATTACACTTCATTGGAGAGTTGTAACACCTCTGCGGATTCCAGAGGCAGGAATCCTATGAGGATGGAAGTGTGCCACGTAGACATCCAGGCACCACACTAGCATTCCTGACAGAATATCCTCCACCGGAACAAAAAACAACTGCCAAGTGGATGGGAAGCGAATGAAGGACGTGGAATAGCATCATCAGATTTAATTTTTCTAAGGTAGGAGGTGCATAAAGGGGGAATTTGCAAGGGATGCAAATTCACATCATTACAATCAGCAACAGAGAATTTATGCTAAGAGGATTCTCTGATTTTCGCTGCTTCTGCTTCCTTCTTTGATTTATTTTTTGATGTTCTTGCTTCTGCATCCAAATTAGCTTTTGGAAGAAATAGTTCCTTGCTATCCCTTCTATGATTCATGCATCTAGTATGGCATTGCTTCTACAAATACCATCCCACAAATAGAAATAGATTGAATGTTAACCTTCTACCTATCCAATCCCATGTGATGCCTTGAATCCTAACCCAGGTTTACAAAAAAGACTACTTCTATCATTAACACCTGTACCCAGCAATGGTGTCAAAAAATGTTGTGCAAACTCAATATTGTATAAAATCCAAGCACATTAGTAATTTGACAAAGTGTCTTGCAAAGTATATGCAAGATTGCAAATCCTTTCTAAAGCTAAGCATCTAAATGAAAATGTAAATCTAATTTGGGACTTTTAAGAAGAAAAGTTGAAGAACAAATGACTGGGGATAGAAGAAATTAGTAAACCTAATAGCACACTACAGAAAATCACTCCAACTCACAGCACACTTCTTAGTTTTCAGAATGATATTAGAACTGTAACAGAAATATATCAGAGCAAAATATCATAGATATGTCATAAATAAAACTACCATTCAACGGATCAGTACTTAATCACAATTGAAATTAAACACACTACACGTAAAACAATAAAGAAAAGCTAATAGCTGCCACCAATCCTCCCTGGCAGGCTCTTTCTTGATCAGATTGATGTACAGATAACACACTCCTTTGAACAGGTACTTGAATTAATATTCTTTATATATATGTCTTTCAATGATGAATTGTTAAGTGCTTGCACAAAAACTATTTTGCATGTTGTTGAATGTGTAGTACTTGCCTATGACTGTATTCTTATATAGATAATAGAAGGTGGCAATCTTGTTACAAAAAATTCTAAATCAGATTGCCACCTAATTATTCTTTAAACTGCCTCTATATCAAACTTGTCCTTTCTCTAACATCAGCTTTAAGTGGTTCATCTGTCCAACAAACCATGCAACAGAACCTTGTTGTTATGAAACAAACATAACATCTTTGGAATCTTATACACTCACTTGGGAGTGTTTATTATGCTGAGTCATATTGTGGACCTTGGCATCCTATTCACTCATCGCCAACAGATCAGTTTTGACAGCTCATCAATCCATTTGTGACAAATATTGTCTTGCACAGCAAAAGAGAGTGCTTGCACAGACAAAAGAGTACCATGTGTAGCAAGGGGACTGCTAAGCCAAAGGGATACTTTGTGCAACAAGAAAGATACTGGCACAGAAAAGACAATCTCTTGCACAACAATAGGATACTCTTACGCAACAACTAGAATCTCTTGCACAGCAATATGTTGTTCTTCTTTGCACCTTTAGAAGCTCACAAGTACAATTATACAAATAACTTACTAATACCAATTTTAGTTCATTAGTTCATTTCACCTTTTCTGCTTAAAAAGCAATCAATATATCTACAATAATTCTAATAAGAAAACATAAATCACGTCAAAGGTATAATATGAACGAAATGGATGAAAAAGTATTAGTCAAGTGTATTTTAAGATCCTTTGACCTCTTTGGTGGTTTACTGAATCATAGTAGGTCTGTTGTTGCACGAAGAAAAGCAGAGATATGTGCATGTGATTTCAGAAATAGGCTTAAACTTAGGGCATAAATACACATATCAATTCTCAAACCTATATCCTTTTAGGCCAGCAATACTGGCAATTGTTGGTTGCATGTCCTTTAATCACAATGTAACTGAATGTCTGTTGTGGCAGCTTTAATCAAAGTGAAAAGGGAAATAAAGAAAGCTACTGTCCACACTCGGTACTGTCAAGCATAACCTTCCATAGCCAGTAGTGTCCTTGGGACCAAATTGAGATCAAAGGAATCAAGGAGGGACAGAAGGAATGGTAAATGAAGTTATTAAAGGGCATCTTCAAGGTAAACACAATGTGAATAAATGTCTAAGTAGAAACAGTAATGCCCTAAGGCACACCAAAGGCACCTAATCATATTTGCAACATCATAATTGTTCTAGCTGAAGCCACCAACAAGCCACTTGACATCAAAAGCATTAGTAAGCATTTTTGAGTGTATACAACCTGAACAAGAAGATTCTACACCCAGGGAAAGAACCCATGGGAGATGCCTCATGATGCTCAAAACCTCCAAATGACTAAAGCAACAAACTATACCTTCCTAATACAGAAGGTCTGCTATAAATAGATCATAGATCAAAGTCATTGTACCATAATTGTATTCTTGTTCACATAGTGCTGGATTGCTTTTACATCTGCTCGAAAATCTCCATTTACAGGTACACGCCACAGCTTAATGTTTAGGTATTGAGCAGCTTTATCATATGCAGAATGAGCTGACTCTGGAATTATCCTAAAAGAGAAAAAGAATGAAAACATTGAATTATATGCTTGCTTTAAAAGTTTCAAAATATTAGTAGAAATATAATTACTTCTCTGTAGTGCATAACTAACATTTCTGGTTTCACAATTCCCTTCTTTGCTTTCATATAATCTCGTGAAGATTTTACTGCAAGCAATATACTTTCTGTGCCCCCTGAAGACATATTACCACAAACTTGCCCTCCAGATGTTTTTTCTCTACTGCCAAGAAAGCTAGCAGTCATTGCTACTACCTCCCCCTCAAAACGTGCTATACTTGGGAAAATGTCCAAATGCAGTGGGTTTGTATGAGCAAACCTGCAAAAACATGCCATATTAAGACAATACTGGAATGCACAATAATGAGAAAGTGTTTTCATCAACATGCTTCATTATTTATATGAAGCCAAATTCTCTTTGTTTTCTTTTTTAATTGCAGAACAATGAGAAAGTGTTTCCATCAACATGCATTCATTATTTCTAATACAACAAAAAAGATACTCGAAAAAGCTTCTATCTCTAAGGCAGATGAAATTTAATTGCACACTTCTAGCTATGATCATATTATTCAAATGTATTGTGTTCTATCCAGCAAATATCATGGCTCAATATTGCTTAAGGCATCTAATCCATTTCATTTGCATCCAGTCACATTTATAAACAAGACATGTGATCAAAAGAGCCACTCTGGTCATTCACAAGTAAAAACATTTAAATAGCTTATTTCAATACTTTTGTAGTTTCAATGCTTAGTTTTACTCAAAAGAGCTAGTTTTTCTTAATAGATTGGCATGAGAATGGGTTTTGTTTGGTAGCCTCTCTTTGGAAATGGAAAATTTTAAGTTACTCTACTCTAGGCTTATCTATTCCTATGTCCTACATAATTGATTCAAATTTCTTCTTATACATGAATGGCCAATTTAAGCCAAAAAATACAAAGAAAAAATGTTGAAAGTTGGCATCAATCTCTAGTTCCTACTAGCAATAGACCCCATGTAGGAGGAGAGCAATGTATCCTATATTTTTCCCTCCACAATAATACCACTCTCACTTCTTACGTCCTATAAAATATTTATCCTTACATGCATCTTTATACTAAATCTTTGTCGAATAATTGAATTCAACAATTTTTAGCTAAAACCAATTTCATGCTACTCAACCATATTACTCTGATCATCTATTTGAGAACATACAAAAACAAGGTGTTATGTACCTATAGATATGATATTATGATGTATGTGGGATTAAGGGTAGCCGACATGTGTTGTGTATAACCCATTGGTTTCATCAAATAAATTGTGGATTTTGATATACTGATGATAACTGATCAATGGGTTGGTCAAATGTGAAACATCTTCGGTTAAGGTTCTACCCTCCCCCAATATTATTAGGCAAGAGATTATATATGGAAGGTTCATGACATTGTAGAGGCGTCATCTGAGGTATTGAATATCAGTTCAACTGTCCTGTTTGATTCCTTCCATAAGTGCTATTATAAGGTGTAACCAGTGTTCCACGAGGACGCGTCCTCCCGAAAAAACCACCCGTTTCCAAGACGGGGACGTTTCCGAGACGAGGAGACGCCTAGGAAACGTCCCTCCGCTGTCCCCTCGTTTCCCCGCCGTCCCCCCGAAGTCTCCTCCTAGGAGACTCCAAGGAAACTTCTAGGAAACTTCTGAGAGACTTCTGCGAAACTTCCAAACGTCCCCTCCACCCAAGGAAACTCCAGGGAAACTTCTGAGAGACTTCCAAAGGCATCAGGCCATTAGCCTGGAGCCATTTACTATTAGTATTTACCATTTCGTACTTTGTTTTTGAAGTTTGAAGTTTGAACATTGATGATACAATGATACTTGATTGTAATTATGATTCATGAATCATGATTATGAAACTCAAATTATGAAACATCTAGTTCTTGTTGCATTTTCCAATGTCTATATTTTCATTTTGATTTTCAATGTTCAGTGGTTCACTAGTTCAATGAAATGATATATCATTGCAATGTGTTATTGTGTTTAAACTTTTAAGTTTTTAAGTTTTGTTTCAATGTGTTAACTTTACTTATTCATTAGGCTTCTATAGTTATATAATTATATTGTTATACATCTTTTTATAACTAATTTTTCAAGTACCATATGTATTTCAGCGCCACCCCCCCGCCGCCATCCCCAAACTTAGGCCCCCCGTCTCCCATCTCGGAAACGCGTCCCCCGCCATCCCCCCATCCCCGTCCCCGAAACTCCATGGAACTATGGGTGTAACCTTGACTCAAGGGTACCTTTTTCTGTATATATTGAATATTAAGGTACAAAGTACTCTACATCTATTGTGCTGTATGAGAATTATATATCTGCATTGTTCTATAATTGGATGTTTGGATCATTACTTGGAGCATCAGAGTGTCAACTTTGATGTGATGGAAGAAACTTTTCCTACAGATCAGGAGTTCATTTGGTGTTTTCTTTGCCAAGAAAAATATCTCATCTTGCAGCAGAAATTTCTCTTAGCTGAGGCATTTGATCAGGGTCATACCTGTGCCATCTAAAAGTAAACTTCAAGAAATTTCTAACAAGTAGTTATAACACAAAATATGAGCAAGGTTGAGAGACATACTACCTCAAAGAGTTGACCTTCCAAAAATGTTTCTGATTTCTGTGATGGCAACCCAGGCAGAAGAAGGAAAAATCCTCATATCTTACAATCTATGTAAGCGAATCAAACATTGCTGTTTTGCATTGTGGGTGAAACTTTCAGATATACTTGCCTGAAGGTTTTTTTCTGAGTTCTCATAAGAAATTGATTAATAATCAGCAGATATTCCATAGCACAACCATCAACAGATATATATTTTCCTTGGGTGTTGTTCCTAAGTTGTGTGCTTAGTGAAACAAGAAATCAAGGTTTCAAAATGATTCTAAACCATCTCTATGATTGCCAAACATATCAGATATACATTTGCATGACTTGTTAACACGCTCTCCCTCATTGTGATAATTGCATAATAGTTATTCATACTATCAACATGAAACGCTTCCAATCCCACCAAAACACTACTGCAATATAAGAATATGCATATACTTTAACATCTGAGGATTAATTAAATATCCATTCCCTGTAATAAGAACGAACTGTGCTTGTAAACAATTGAATTTAACATTTGGATGTTTTCCTAACTGCTCGAGTGGTAGCAGAACACCATAGTAGAAAAAAAAATTCTCAGGAATAAATTGGCAAACCAAAAGAAAAAAAAAAACAATTAATCAGGATTTAATCAGGAGAAATCAGGTTAAATTTAGTGTGAGGAAGAATTAGAAAAAAATTGCCCTAGAAAACAGTGTATTTTGGTTGATTGTATGTCGTATGTTTTTCTTCTTCATACAATTTGCTGTCCCAAAACGTGTAATTGTTGTTGGAAAGTTTTGAGGAAATAAACCATATGCCCACACTTGCTTTGATCCAAAGTCTCAAGATCTTTTTGTAATATTGTTGTTTTCGTAATCTTTATTTCGATGTACACCTCAAAAGAGCAATGAGCCTTTGAGGGAATTTTGAAAGCAAGTTTGTCGTTTAATGTTATGTGTTTATAATCTTTATTCCAGCCTACACCTCAAAAGAGCAATGAGCCTTTGAGGGAATTCTGAGATTAGGTTTATCGCTTAATGTTTTACTTTCATAAACCTTATTTCAGCGTACATTTGAAAGAGCAATGAGCCTTCGGATGTGTTTTGGAGGCAAGTTTGTCTAAGTTTTGTGTTTACCAAAATCATTCCCCATTACTTCTAAATCCTCTTGCTTTGAATTTACTTGAGGAGATAGAAGCATTATAAGTTTAGGCCTAGTTGTAGTTGAAGTTACGAAACCAGAGAAAACCTCAACTGCAACACAAAGAGTTTTATAAACCTTGTGCTCTCAGCTGAGATAAAAAGATAGGAATTTAGTTTACTTTTTCCTTTTTACACATAATCAGCAAAAGAGGGAGCTTCCCCTCCTTATTTGAAAAGCAGTCTAACTATGCATAGCTGTCTGTTTCCAATCCGCACACCAGAGGCGCAAATTGAAACACCAATAAACACATATCCACAATAACATATATTTTTATCCTCCACTATCATGCCCCCGAAATTGTAACACTAAGATATAAAGCATGAAAATACAAATAAATAAATAAATAAAATAAAATAAAATAAAAAGAGAAAAATATTAGCAATTATGATAAAATAATATTATAATTATAATTACCAAAATATTAACATCTTAAATATTATTATAATTGTAAATATTGAAACATACATATATATTAAAACTAATATAAACAGTAAAATCAATTCATAAGTATAACAAGAAACAATCAACAGATAATATATTAAACATAAAATATAACCTATGTATTAGAGGTCCTAAGGTAGTGATCTATAATGTATTTAAGACAGCGATCCTAAAAGAATTAATTACCATATTTAAAAGCAGCGATTATTACATAGGGCATCAATTTGTATTTGTAAAGGCAGTTATTAAGATTGAGGAAGGGGCAGTGATCATGTTAACAAAGATAAGAAAAGAAGCGATTATAACTAATGGTTGCTTTGTAAAAGGTAGCAATACATAAAGGTAAGTCTCCTCAAAAAGAAACTTCTCTTCCTTAAGAGACATGATCCTCCGATCAGCACAAAGGATATAAAGATATAAACAACAGGGCTGGAAAAGGCATCGAATGAAGGAGAAGGAAATTGGCAATCAGAACAGCAAATAGAAATACAATCTGTGATTGATGGAGAGTGTGATATGAGAATAATGAGGAATAAATCTGATGTACACCAGCAGCCTTGTGTGAAGGAAAGAATTAATATATATAGTCAAAGCAGATTTGTGAGGAAGATATCCCTGAGCATAGCAGCAGATACATGAATATAATATACTCAAATCTGCGAAGAAGGATAAGAACAACAGATATATGCAGAAATAAGAAGGATACCTGCATTCATATGTATATAGATAGATAGATGGATGGATATTGTACGATTATGCAATAATGATGCTTTCAACGATTATTGAACCCTATAAGTAGTTATGATGCTGTCATGTCCCCGAAATAGAACACTAAAATATAAAAATGACTAAGCATTGAAATGCAAATAAATAAACAAAATAGATAACAAAATACATATTAAAAATATAGAAAGAAATATTAGCAATTTAATATTATTATAATTACAATTACCAAATATAAACATTATAAATATTAAAATATAAATACTAACAATTTAAATATTATTATGATTATAATATATAAATATTAAAATATATATATATATATATAAGACTAATAATAATATATTTTATTTTAATATAAACACATAATATATTTAATCACCCATATAGTATGGGTTACGGATAAACTCATAAGCAGCAATTAAATTAAAGTCAGGAAACAATAAATATATTAAAGGATAGTAATATACCTAAACAGCGATGCAATTATAGACATATAAAACAAGTAACAAATAGTAATGAGTAAGGCATCGATCAGATTTATATATATTTATCAAAGATTTAAAGTACTCCCAGGGAGCCTATAATCATTTAGCTACAGGCTGCATAAACAATTGGCAACTTCAGACATAGCACCTTACCATATATTGCATGCATACAAGATTGTACTCAGAAAATAGCATTCAGTTAGACACATCAGCAAATTACATCTTTCTCACATGAGTTTAGAAAGATAAGAATCAGACATAGTAACCTTACCACATTATCTATTCTCCATTCTAGAGCCCATTAACCATTCATACTTCATTATAGAGTTATGATCAAGTAGTATCATCCTTATATGATATCAACATATACAAGGATCAAACAATCACACTAGTACTAATCACCTTAAGTTGCTATTCAAATAAACAAAAGGAGCAGCATTTTTTTAATGTCTCTCAAAGATTATGGTTTATTGGCACATTAGATATCTTCATTTATAAATATAAAGACGACCTTTAGGAAAACCATAATAAGGGACATTACAAATGCTTTAATATAAGTATGGATAGTAGATTCTTATTTGTTTGATCTACACTAACGACATCTTGTGAGTGTTAAGAGCAAATCGAATTGGGAAGAAGAGGAGGAGCGGATCAACCAGCAACACTCGGCGAGAATGGAAATGGATGGAAAGATGAGGGAAATGGAAATCCTCCCTAGGTATGTCACCCCATATGAATGGCATGTGCCACATGAGGCTAAGGAGGCGACCTCATATGAATGCCATGTGGCACATGAGGCCTAGAGAGGCTAAGACACCCCATTGAGTTATGTTCTCCCATGGTTGAGCATCCCTAGGGAAGGGGATTAAATCAAGCCAATGTACCCTCTAGGTCCATTGGTTGCTTGGGAAATTGATAATTTAGGTTAAAACTAGTATAATTCCTATTAGGGACTTTATATCCACACACTTCTCTCTTTACTAATAGATCTTCCTTTCTATTTCACACACATCTATTTATATCTTTACATCTCAATGAAGAGCTCCATCTCTTTGAAAAGAGATAACTCTTTAAAAGGATATGTCTTTTTGTTAAAACTAATTGCTGCCTTTTAATTCTTTTTCTTTCTCCTTTTTATTTCTCCTTAATGGCTGCCTTTGAATGATCTTCTATTATTTTTTTATTCTTCAATGGTCATAGCTCTTCAACATGTCTCTTGACTATTCTTAACCAGATCTTCAATTAATAATATTCATTCACTTCATTCTTCTATATTCCTCTAATTTACTTCATGCTAAATATTTTTATTCCATACACTTCTTCTTTGAATGATAATATCTTCCTCCATTTTTTTATTCCTCACTCACTCTTATGATAAAACTTTCCCACACATAACATCTCATGGAATGACTTCTCTTATACATCTTGTCTCATCCTGAGACACAAACCTTCACTATACCCTTGTGACTTTTGGATAAAACTAATCTTTATTTAATTAATTTATCATGTAAGAAGCACTTCATAATATATCTTCTATTCATTCCCTTATTCTTTTATTGAATTCGATTTTCTTCATCATTGAAGTCATTCCATACACTTCTTCTTTGAATGATAAAACCTTCCTCCCTTTTTTTATTCCTCACTCACTCTTATGATAAAACTTTCCCACACAACATATCATGGAATGAATTCTCTTATACATCTTGTCTCATCATGAGACAAACCTTCACTATACCCTTGTGACTTTTGGATAAAACTAATCTTTATTTAATTAATTTATCATGTAAGAAGCACTTCATAATATATCTTCTATTCATTCCCTTATTCCTTTATTGAATTCGATTTACTTCATCATCGATAAATGATTCATTTCATTATTGATATATCTTTTGTTGCTCCACTCACACACTTCATCTTTTATCCACTCTCCTCAATCTGATTTTACTTGATCTTCGAACATCGATTAGTGGCCTTTGGCCTTTGTCCATCATACGATTTTTTCTATTGACAAAGTGCTCTTCTCGCCTTTGACATCAATGACAATATTCTAACAATCTCTCATACTCTTTTAACATCAATGGAAATCAATTCCAACAATGGTTGAGCAAGCAAAGGTGATTTTTAAGTAAGGCAGATGGCAACCTCTGCAGTGACTAGTATCTATCAAACAAAAGGCAAAGAGAATTGTTAGATGGCCTTTGGTTCAAGAGACTAGTTGGGCAACAGAAACCAGAGAGTTTTTATTAGTAACATAGAGAGTGAGAAAGAGGAGACTATGGTCCTCAATTCAGCAACAATCTCAATGAAACTTGTAGATCACATTTTGTGAGAGATTTACAAGCCAGCCATCAAGTCTACATGATTCACATGTGGGCCTTGGTGAAGAAAATGTATTTGCGCTAACAATTCTGCCAAGGAAATTACATTAAACATAAAAGCATGAAATTCAAGCATTTTTTTAAGGTTTTAGAAGACTTTTAGAGGATGGTTAAAAGCAACAAAATTATTTAAAATGGCATGTGCCATGAAGGTCTGTGTGTTTGCAAAGGATTTAATTTGGGCTTAGAGGTGGGAGCTCTACCTCTTGACCCTCCCCTATATCGTGATAGGGAGCTTACCAAAGGTGCTACACCTTGACCCTGCTAGGGGTGCCACCCCCAAACCACTGCAAGAGGTTCTGCCCCTTGACCCGTGCTCTAGTTTTGAAAAACAAAAAATGAAAATCAGTTTGGGTCATGTTGGATGGAGGAGCAACAATTTTTAATTCTTTCAACTTTTGCCCAATTAGATTCCTCATAATTGAATTACATTTATACTTCTAGGTTGCAAATTCAAATGCTATTCTAAGTACTGTTCCTTTGACTACAGCAGCATTTGCAGACTTGTCTGAGATACAAGCACATCAATTATGGGCTGAGGAATACAAGCTCCATTCTACCATAGTTATCCATGAGTTTTGTACACCTAAAACACTTGACAATAATTATAAATTTAAAAAATGTTGTTTCCTTTAGTTAAAATCTGCTTATATACTCATGTGATCGATGTATACTTGTGTATGTGATCAAATTAGCTTTTATTTGATTATTTTATTGTCTTTAAAGTTTATTTATTGAAGGGTGTATGATAAAAAGTTTTAAATCCTTAAAAATCTTTATATTTTATTATTTTTTAATTTGTTAAGTCTTGGCCAAGTCTGAATTTGAGTAAAAAATTGGCTTGTCGAATTTGAGCTGAGCTTGAGACTTGTAACGTAAGTCACCGCATTCGCCGAATCCCAAACATGAAATTCGATTTTTGACGAATTTCAAAATTTTCTATAAAATTCGTCAAAATTCGCTTGAGATTTGTACGGAAAAAGTCGGATATACCAGAAGTGACGAAAATCTGCCTCTGTCAATATTTGCTCCATCCTCTCCTTTTTGTACATTCTTCTACCTTCGATGACGAGGATCTTGGGAGGAAGAATCACCTCTGGAGGGTCGAGGAGACAGGAAACACAGGGGAGCCCTCCTTGAAAGCCTTGACCTACTCATGCATGAGGTCAAAGTTATTGGCCTTGGGGACCAGCGTCGTGACGGCCTTCTCTTTCCTCCCAAATCTGTCAAGAGAGTGATAGTCGTCGAGGCAGATGACGGTGGAGCTGTTGCTGATGAGTATGTCGCTGATTACAGTCGGAAAATATCCACCAAATCACTGTCCTCCTTCGTCTTCGTCTTAGTGTTTTGAATTATTTTATAGTTTTAATTTTTTAATATTAATATTTAATAAATTGAACTGTGATATTTTAAAATATTCAATTCAGATTTTACATTATTTACATAAAAAAATAAACTAATTTAAAATATCTAAATTAAATTTAACAAATATACTAAAATTTTACATATTTAAATTAAATTTAAGAAATATACTATATTTAATATAATATTGTTTTATTTTAAACTTAACACATTTATATAATGTGGAATCTGAACCTTGTGACTTAGCTTATAGTTAATAATTTATATTGTGTTTTGATATATTTTTAATATTATTTTATATGTAAAAATTATTTTTACTTATATATATTATTTATTATATATATAAGAAAATATATTACATCATATATATTTTTAGTATATATAATATTTACTAGTTTTTATATACTATTAATATTAATTTCCTTTAGACAATTTTGTGGATATATTACTTATATTTATTTTTAAAAAATTACTAAGGCGAATTTAATCCGAATTTTTTATTTTTCGAATTTTTTCCTTGCCAAATTTCATCTGAATTTCAATGTTGCCGAACTCGAATTCGAATTCGAACCTGGTTCATAGTACATAAACCATCATGGGTAAGTCTTAATAGAAAAAATATTGCTTTCTACTATTTCTTCCTTTAAACATCGGTTAAACAAATTATAATACTTCTAATGATTTATAGTATAAAGAGGGATCTATCTCATGGAATGAGAGAGATAACGAAATCATGAAATGAGGACCAACTTGGCGCTCATGAAGAGGAATGAACATAGCTCTCAAACCAAGCTAAAGCATCACTAGCTAACTTAAATCTTGCAACAGAAATTTGTTGTTCTTTACTAATTGGAAACATTTTGAAGTATATCTTAAATTGAGCTCACCAATAGTCAAGTTTTTCAGCATTTACTTCCCCTTCATTTGGCTGAATCTCTATTTTGGCCTCCACTTCCAATGGAGGTTGAACTTTGCTGGCATTGAGCTGCTCCTTTTCACAATGTTGAGTTTTCATTTGGTTTTGGGATCTCCATGGAATCTCCCATCTTACCCATTATAGCCTCCATAATATTCTCCAACCTTTAAAGTTTCTCCACGGAGTGAGAAATGTTTGCAATATCCTCCTCTACTTCGTTGAATCTCTGTTCAGCATCTAGAGGCATTTTTCTTTTTCAAGAAGCACGATTTTGATTTCTCTTTTCCACCTTGTGGATATATTTTCTGCAATAGGACTAAAGATTCAAGATACTTTTGGCACTAGCTGCTCAAGTAATGGGCATAAATTTGAAAAATAATCACAAACCACACAAAGCCACACATCAACAAACACAAAAAGCTAAGCTTTGATACTAATCTGATCTATAATTAGTATAGTATTCCATTACTTAATTCACCAACACAAATTTTTGATTAAATAGTTGCTCCTTATACAATGAATGAAAAATTAATCCCTATGCCTTAAAATTTGTATTGTCGAGTACACTCTAATACAAGGAAAAATATAGCTCATAACAAGAGAAAGAAAACACAAACAACATTTGACATGGAGAAACCCAAATAGGTAGAAAACTCCACAAAAGTGAGTGAATTCCTCATGCCATTATCTCTTTGAGCTATTACAAGTTTACTGTTTTCTTAAGGCCTTCATGGGCGATAGTTACATTTACATCATGTCCAAACACCTATACAAGTTCTGCAACATTCCCTTAAGACTTCCTAGTCACACCCTGACACAATAGTTGCCGCGAGATTGGTACCGGTATTGGTACAGGAGATTGGTACCGGTACCGGTATTGGTACAGGAGATTGGTACCGGTACCGGTACGCCTTTTTTTTGAAAATAGGAGACAGGGGTACTTGGAGATGCCATTTTTTTTAATATAAATAAAAAATTAATAATTAATAATTTATAGAAAATCTGAAAATAAATTTAGTAATTTATAGAAAATCTGAAAATATGATGACATTGAACTTTCAAAACAATAATTTAATCACTCTTAGACACGTCAAATACATTATGCTTTAATTTTTAAAGTTTCAAATGTTCAAACTTAAAATTTTTTTAGGTATTTTAGCGGGAGACGTCGTTTTTTGCAGTAGGAGACGGCAGGGTACTCGGGAAACTTCAGCGGAAGTCTCCAGCCTCCTGGAGACGTCTCTAGAGACGGTACCGGTCTCCAAGACGCGTCTCTAAGGGGGGGAGACGCGTCTCCCGGCAACTATGCCTGACACTCTAAGACACTTGAAGTTGTCACAGTTCAATTCTTCAACCAAATGTAACCACCTAACTATAGCAGCTCATAAGGGATCTTATACAATTTCCAGTTTTTGAAGTTGGAGAAGGAAGCTGGAAAGACTCGAAAAGAGAAGAGACAATGTCTACAACAGTTACTCTAGCCATTCACTGTTAAGTGATGTTTCCACAGCATTTCACAAATGTTGAAAATGTAACTCCCACAATG
The DNA here is from genome assembly GCA_007115665.2 of Sequoiadendron giganteum. Taxonomy (NCBI): domain Eukaryota; kingdom Viridiplantae; phylum Streptophyta; class Pinopsida; order Cupressales; family Cupressaceae; genus Sequoiadendron; species Sequoiadendron giganteum. Next base: position 205,574,558 of record CM021110.1, on the reverse strand, counting down.
ATATCCAAACCGCCCCTTAAGATACCAACATTTAAATAACCACTTCCTGCATAAACTAGCAGTTACAAAACAGCTTCTTGTTTGAATTGGTGGCTCTGCTACCATCCATGGAACTCTATATTTTTAGAAAATGCTGAACTGAATTTTCATATTCAAGGTGTCCAGATCATCTTAGACATTCATTTATCCTATAGAATACCCACACTATTTGTCCTCCATTTTGGTTCAAATTCAATGGGATACAATTGATCAGTAGTGTCTTATAAACTACATCTTGATCTCCTCGAGAATAGTGCCTTAGCATACTTCTACTAACACTTCATGATCCAATTCAGATCAGACACTCTACTAGGATCATCAAAAGAGTTTAGTCAAGGAGTTGCTACAAGTCTACCATAAATTGCACACACATTCCTCCTCAGCGTATTGTCATTCTTCCTTGGAGCTCCTGGAAATCGGTTAGCAGTCTGTGCAATTTCATTATGAAGATGAGAGCCCCTACATTAATAGAATACAAGTTACTAATTTTATTATTATCTTTCATCATTGTGGGTTTAGGGCTAGATGCTATTGTCTCTGGCATATAGACTTGCATTAGGGCTTTATTTTGTATGGTATATCTCAAGTAATATATGTGGGATTGGGAAGTCATATTGCTATAGTTCATTCAATATAGTGAAAAATATGGAAACATTAATTAGATCTGGATTTTTCGGATGCTTTATTGCTATTGATTGTTGCAAGTAGAGTAGACCTTTTTATTATTGGTAAGACCTATACCCATCCATATTCAAAAAAATCCTTCCTAGTGATGGTGGTGCAACTCCTTACAATGATAACTAATTATTATTCACCTCACAAAAACCATTTTGGTTTCTGCCAACTACAAGACTGTTCTCAAGTCATTTGATGATTGTTATACATTGTGAAACTACAGTTCTAAGTAAGAATGATTCCAAGATGCCTGTGCATCATTGCTATTCAGATGTCAACAAAGAAGTTTGCCTTCAGCTCTAGAATCCAATGAAGCAAGAACATCAACCACCCCATTCTTTCTCCTTGGCTTGTGACTAATCTAAATGTGAGTGAATTTCCAAATCTCACTCACAGTGCTGTCAATTACTGATTGACATTTCAAATGGTGTTGAAAAACTTCATTGAGTTATATATTTTGATTGATGTTTCTATTCCTCGAGACTGCAATGATAATGAATAGGAAGTCTCCTTCAGTGTTTGCTTTAATATTGACTAGCTGTAACCAGCCCTTTGTACAGTGCCCACATCTCAGCACAGTCATTTATTTGCTCTCCAATCCTTTGCTGTGGTGAGCAATGACCTTCTTTTATAATTAAACAAGACATCCCCTATCCCATCAATGCCTAGGTTGCCTTTGGGGCCCCACCCAAATTCAACTTGTGATAACAGAGAGTAGGCAATTCCTATCTGGCGATCCCCGTGACTAGAATTCTTAGTTGTCTATAGTGTAAAGGGATTATCCAAGCTCTACATATAGTTAATCGCTCCATGATGAAGCTTGAAGACCACTAAACATAGCATATCCCTGCTGGGTTCAAGCTGTGATTTTGAGTTGCCTTGATATGCTGACAAACCTGTTATGTTGTCTAGCTTTGGCTATTGAAAAGTCCATTGTGTTGGAAATATTGTCATTGATGTCAAAATAGAATGAGGACATAAGCATGACTGAAGACAACATATTTAGAATAAGAATACAAGCAGATCAAAGCGAATCCTATCAGCAGGTCCTAAAGGATATTATTACAGTTATAATTGTCGGGTTATCCATGCTTATCAAGTATAATCACATTGATTGGAAATTTGCTCTATTCTATGACAACTATGATATGAAGATTATCTGTGACTTAATCACTATCGGCTTATTAAAGTCATCCGCCTTATTCCTGTAGCAGCCCAATAACCTTTCAGGTCGTCACTTGTGTAAATTGGAGGTTGTGCGTATGTCTTGGAAAAAGACGTAAAGATCAATAAATAAGGATTAATACAATTTAAAGGAAGCGACTAAGTATATATGAAGGTTTTCCTATATCGCAGCATAATATATTCATATAAATATCTTCGGGTCATCCATTAGAAGCTACCGCTATTCATATACAAATCGTGGCCTTCAATAAATAGTAGGAGTGTTGTTGTGAGAACCGGGTCTTCATTCGAGTCACCAATAATTAATAGCCTATTCTATTAAAAGGATAACAATCAGTCAAGAGCATCACGACTGTCGCTGCATGGAGAAACATCTTTTCAATGAAGGAATAAAGCGATTAGTTATTATCTTCAAAAGCACAAAGGAACTAATATTTAAGAAATCAATATTAGTTAATGAGGCTCTTAAATGTTTTCTTTATGATAACTAAACACGTCTTTGTGAAGAATCATATGAATCACATTTGAATCGATGCAGTTTAAATAAGATTAGTTTTTATCTTGAAAAGGTGTGATTGATCGCTGAAAGAAGATTCCATCTACTCCTTGAAGAGATGCATCCAAGTGATGTGATTTATCTTTGAAGAAGTTTTCGACTTACTTCTTGAAGAGATGCGCTTCATCCTTTAAAACAGATTTGATAATTAAAAAAGAGATAATGCAGAAATAAATAAAGTCAAATCAAATCATGTTGTTCGATTAAGACAGAGGTAAACAACTTCAGATTAATGTTATGAAGAGGCAGATTTTCAAAGGATGCAAGCATAGATGTGTTCTTTCATCTGAGGGTTGCAACTCTTGAGCAACTTACATATTTGATATCCAAATCAGGTTTGAAAAGTGTGGTTGTGAAGTCTGAAGCGATTCAAATCAGAAACCCATCTTCTTGTGTGGGCTAAATGTGAGATTTTTCATCACAAAGGCAGATTGAAGGATTGGGAGAGTGCAGATCTGATTGAAGTCATTTACCTTCATCCATCAAGTCAAGGTTGGTGCCTTGCTTTAGGAGTTGGTGCTCCTTGTAGGTTGGTGTCTACTAAAATTGTAAAGGAGTTGGTGTTCCTTGTAGGTTGTAGCCTACAAAATCATCTCATTTGTAAATCAAGTAGCTTGGTACCTACTTCCATTTGTAAAAGGTCATTTAATCATATTCAATAAAGAGGTGCCAGTTTGTTCTCATTGAGTCATATCAAAAGTTGATTGTAATAAGTTGAAAAGATTAAGAATTGAAAGTTTTGTTTTGATTTACTGATTCACCCCTCTCCCCCTCACCCTCCCCCACTCTCAGTAAATCTTTTGTGCTCTTCACATTGTTTCATCCAAGTCAAATATTCCAACAAACAAAATTTGATGTCATCCTGCATAAATGGTGGAAAGATTTTGAGGTAATTTTCATGGATTTCCAAGTCATCAATGTTGGATCATCAGTAGCAAATTTCACTTCTTTCTATTTGTGGGAGGCTTCAATACTAGATAAATATTTCCTTAGAAATGGCAAGTTTTGAATCACTGATATCTTGACTTGGGCACTTGGTATCAATTAGACCAAATGATTTTGCCAATCCATCCCTTTTTTTGTGGGTTATCAGCACTCAATATTTTCCAGGGAGTGGCTAACCATGAGAATACTTTTACTTTAGGCCAAGCCTTAACTGACCAAATTTTTCCCTATATTTTGTTGAAAAGATGGCCAATGTGCTGAAGTTGTTCACATGCAATGTGAGCCGTACTCTGGTCAAAAGAATAATGATTCCAAACACACTGATACTTAGCTTCATTGATGTGTAGTGCATGTTAATTAACCCTTATGTAGGAGATACAACCTGTTGGGACAGAGCAGCTATCATATAATGAGATCAACATTCCATGTGTTGTCCATGCTGGTGCAATTAGATATTAAGCAAGATATGTGTTTCTTGCACAATGGCATCTGTCTCTAAGGTCCACAAAATCTGGTTGCGATGGAGCAGATAATCCGGTTCCAACCGGTTCCAATTTTCATCCCAGATTTCAATCTATCTATGATGAAATACATAATACTTGACACGGTCATCATTCAAATGCCAACAAGTGACTAGATCTCTCTTTGTAGTTGTAGCACTGAAAAATGATACAGACCAAGTAAAGTGTTTGTTGTGAATACGAGTCAGCATAATTTTAGGGGTGGATGCCACATTGATAGTCATTGAATAAAAAATCAAAACGATTTTATGATTCTAAACCAGAAAAGCAAACCATCATTTTTCAATTCATTTTTTAAACGAATTTGAACCAATGAAAAAGGAAGATGATGTTTAATTTCTCTGTATTTGGCTTCATTTGTAAACTTATAACTAGATCCTCTCATATTTAGTTGCAATAACAAAAGGTTAAGAAATTTAAATAAATGGAAGCATTCAATAACTATGGCACTTTTTTCTTACATTTATTTTCATATTAACAACATAAACCTTAACCTTGACCTACCACTCCAACACTAATGATGTGGAAAGACTTAAAGAGTTAAAGTAAGCAAACAAATCAGTCTACATCCTTACTGACATGGAATATGCTTCATTTATCAAGGAAAAGTGTCCATCAGATTCACTCCCACCAATGTACCTGCACATAATATTTCAGTTACTCGTGAATCGTGATGCAATTGTTTATTAATATTTCAATACAAAAGTAATTTCTTGTCAAATGCATCAAAGAGTTGAGACATTTTACAAATACAAGATCATCCATGTAAAGTTTCACATACACTGTACCAGAGCACCTTCCCTTCCATTGCACATCTTTTGATTTCTCAAATTCTAGCCTGTCTAGAACTCCAATGCCAAGTCCAACCCTTGGAAGCTCAGTCTGCCAGTTTTCTCGTCCAGACTTCACACTAGATCGCAACTTGTCCACAACCTGAAGAGACAAAGTAACAAAGAATCCAACAGCTTCAGTTTGAAAACCATCTATGATATGAACATACTTCTCAGTCTACAATCAAAGAAAAGGACATAAAAGACAGAGATATGGAGGAATGGAACAACACCAAATAGACCCTAAAAAGGCTTTCTTTTGTGAATTTTGGAAACAAGTCATCTTCTTTTCTATGTGTGCAACAATATACTCAGGTAGGCAAGGCTCATACAACACAATACCTTGTGCAGAAAAGATTTTTTTATGCATTACACTTCAAAGTGGCATTAATATAAGGCCCTCTAGAACCATCTAGCAACTATATCATGTCCTCTTTCCCAGATTAAGATATATTGATATTATTAAAATAAAAAGTGGTTTAAAACACTAGCTTAATATACTAAATAAATAAACATTTAAATATAAAATTAAAAAATAATAAAAAAGTAAAAATTCAGTTGTGGCACCAAAATAGGGCCCACGGGTCCTAACTCCTAAGTGTGGAAGGTATATTTACAAGTTTCATTTGCTCGGTTGAATCATCCGATTTTTTATATTCATATTTGTTGTTGAAATTCAAGCTCTCACCCCTACAATGTTAGCATAACTCAAAACGTGCATGAAAGAACTCTAACCAAGAATGCGCCCTAACACCACTTAAGGAGGAGGGGCGGGCATATGGTCAGAGGATCCCTAGGATCTACTAAATCAAATATTACAATGATTACACTGAAAGAAAGAGATTAAACTCGACACCAAGAATGTGCACTCAAGATTCTTTGACAGGCAAGGTGCTAACATATGGTGGAGTACTAATGCTGAAATTGAATGTAACAAAGGCGGATAACTAGCCAAAGAAACTTTTCACGCTACCACCAAACAGTGGGGGGAAAAGATTACAATTAAAATACTTCTTTTGTTGTGGCAGGCATCCACTGAAGAGTGGGAATTCACCACTTGAAAGTGGGTATGAAAAGAGATTACAATTCAATTTATCCTCACTGGTGGTATACCATCCAGGGGTATTTAGTGTGAAACTAATTAAATAATGCAGCAATATTAAAACTGAAACAGTAGTACTGTTAACAGTTTGTACAAAAGAGAAGGCTGCAAATTACAATGTTTTCACCAATTTTCAAGCACCAAGTTATACATTGTTTCCATGTAAGAATATAATGAGAAAGAAGAAAAAGGATGGAAACAGCAAATGATTTAATTCTGTTTCAGCAAACTGTAATTCTGGATATGCCAAATCAGCAACTACAAAAATTTATCAAATGCTCATAACTCAATCGAATTACCTCTGAATTGCATGATTCCAAGTGCAATGATCAACTAGAAGATAGGCGCCCCTGCTGAGATGAATAAACAGACTCAAAACGCCCTTATTTATTTATGGCACAAATCCCAATGCAAGCTGAAATGTACGACCCTCCTTGAGGGGCAATTTTGACATATAAAATCAAAGACTCCAAACTAAAATCTGCAAATTGGTAGGAAGGGTCGCCCCAAGCATAGAATCATGTTGAAAAAATACCCATAATCAAATTAAAAATACCCTTAAAGCTGTTAATGATTTTCACCTACAGCCATGACTGAACCAACAACAATAAAATCTGGAAATTACATCTGAATCTTCAACATTGAGGCTCAATGTGCACTTCTGAATGAAGCACACTCTCGATCCATCATCTAGGGAACCATAGTTTCAGGCCCGAAGAGTGGAATAGAATTGTTAAGCTTTTCCTTAGCCGGATTCTAGGTTTCAAACTAGCAGCATAACTTTGCTTTCCAAAACATAACATAATCAGCACTCCACAATGCAGCAATATATAAGTTTCAATGGGCAAATGAAACACTTTGAATTCCAAGAAGTTAAATCACTTCAGCTTCCCAAGGGACGCCCTTCAACCATTCACTTTATTGTGAAATAATAAAACATTATTTCCCTTCCCTTTAGGCATCCATTTCTATTTGCATCAATAAAGCATTTTAATAAATCATTAAATGCTCAACATGACCCCTTGATGTCCCTTCCTTAAAACAACATGAAGTTATCACTCCTAGGCATGGGGTACAACTTAAAAACATGAAATTGACTAAGTATAACACTTAGTCCAAGAAGATAACCAAAACCAATGCCAATACTGAGACTGAAGGATTACCACAAACAGCATGATGACCGGAGCTGAACAGCAGATGATGATACTGCCAAAATTAGACTTACTAAAAATAGCCACTGCCAAAAATAGTAAATTCACTTCAACTCAACAGAAAGCCAAACTGATCGGCCACACTAAACTGCAAAAGATTGAGTTGTTGCTAGAGTGATACTGCTATAAATATACTTACCAAAAATAGCATATTGCTATAAATAGTAAGCTTGCCAAAACCACATCTGTATGCCAACTGAGTAGTGTCATGACTTACTATAAATAGTAAGTGTTTCCAAATATCTTTTAAGCACAAACCGGGCAACCATCATGACTTACTATAAATAGTAAGTGCCCGGAAAGGATGTCAGATTTAGATGCAAGTTACCTCATCTTGAAGCTCTTCAAAAACCCAGAAAGCTCCACTAGACATGCATCAGAAAAACACACATGCAAGCCCTCAAAACTGTATCTGAAACCTCCTATAAAATAGGAAACCCTAATTTCCCATTTTGCTTAGCCTGCAAGTTTTCAGAAATAGGCTAAATCCAGTTGTAGAGCGTAGGGCTAAATCGGGGACATTACATAGGCAATTTCAACATTGTTGCAGCTGAAGTAGGTCAACATACCTTTTGTTGCCTTTGTCTCTTAGACATCTGGTAAGAACTACATAATCTGTATATTTTCTGAGTAGAGGATCAATTGGCCCAAATTCTGAATATTGTTTGAAACTTTGAAGCGGCAATACTATGGTTGCGAATAAAATTCAATGTCAGATCCAAATCTGCAAATCTATTGCATTGATGAAAGCTTATTTCCAGCATTGATTAAGGATTTGATTTAGCTGTTTCAAGTGCTTGTCACAAGCTTTGATTGATTCATCTACTGTCACAAATCAGTTCATATTATTTCCAAATGCTGTGCCCATTTTAAGTTTGGTTCAAAGTATAGCAAAATCCAAAAAAATCAGAAAACAAAAAAAAGGAAAAATTATCAAGGACATCACAAACTAGGTGTAAATAGGATCCAAATTCAACATCACAAAGTATCTAAGCAATAAAAAGATTGCCTTTTATGTTTCCATATAGAAAAAAATTTATGTCTTATGAAATGCTCCTCTTTTTATCACAAAGTTGTCAAGGATTACCAACCAGTTAAACAACCAAGAAGCTCTTATTTTAGTATAACTTCAAATTGGGGATGATCTCTAAAGTTTCAACAACAAAATTGTTTGGATTTAATATTCTTTCAAGGCTCCACATGTGGCAAGGATTTGAAATTCTTTCATCTCAAGATATATTTTCTATGTTCAAAACAATCATCATTAATGTTTCAATCTTAAGCAAATTACTGTTTAGTATTTAGGAGATTAGCATTTATTTAGATGACAAGTGAATTCGGTTATGCACCATTAAGTACTTTTGCTTGCATCTTGAACAAATAAAAACTAACACAAAAGATGTATGATTCATGAAAGATATGTCAACATATCTTCAAGAGATCACTTGTTCAACAACAGATATTAAAATTGATATTAATGGTCAGAGGCCATAATTGCCTAAAGAATTTACCTATCAGACAGCTTGCAAAGAATTACCAATTTACCATCCACACAAGTATAAAGGAAGTAGATTATTTACAGTGGCAAGACCTGGGTAGCTAATTTAGCCCCCTACTCCATAGGGTAAAGAAACATCATTCAAGAAAACTGTAACAAGTACAGCCAAAAAGTCTTATGATACTACTGTTAGAAATTTGTCCTCAAAGAATTGGCCAAAATATAATAAATTTCCTTGCATAAGATAAGATTTCATATAGTTTAAATCAAAAAATTCCTTGACTTGATGAGCCATAGATGGAGAACTCAACCAATACTCGCATGATGTTTTTTTGGGCAAGTTTTTCCAAGTTTCACTTGTGAGTTTTCATTGGGTGATTATTGGTGAGTTTCAATGCTGAACTTGCAATGACTACTTAGCAAGTCCAACACTATAACTTCTCATACATAGATTATACAGGAAAAACACATTCCAAATGTGGATTTCACACTCAAAACACATTGCATTTATTTCTTGTTAACCCACACATCTTCCTCACACAGCATTTTGAGCATCCTTCAACATTGGAGTGAATTTATATGTAATGTCCCCATTTTTGGGTTCGCTTGCTTTGCAGTCAGAGATGGTTTTTTGGGTTGGTGTCTTCTTGATCAAAAGGGTAATTTGATGTTACCAGTGAGCTCAGTTGGTTTAGAGGAGTTCTACGATGCTTTTGGATGTTGTTTTTGGCTTCCGGCTTGGGCTCCAAGATTCTTGGAGGGAGCTTCTATTTATAGAAAGTCACTTGGTCGACTCCGTTTGTCATTATTCTTCATCGAGATTACTCCAATGCAGTTAGTTTCCAATTCTAATGCATTTCAGCAGTTTCCGCAAAATGAGAATATTAATGGCTTTGTTTTAATTAATTTAATAAGGTTGCCAAATATTAATTAAAATATTTAAAAGGTTCCTTAGTGTTAAAGCTTGTCAAAACGAAGATAAAATGTTTTAAATAATGGATGCATTAAACAGGGACCTTGTGTGTCAAATTATCATTATTTTGATTAAAAGGTCTTTTTTTAGCTAAAGGGGAGTTTAAATTAAAAAATGAATTTTAAAATAGAAGCTTTTGGAGAGTTTGGTAGGAAAAGTATAAACGGGGGTTATGTGAGCTCAGTTGGTTATGTCAAGTTTATTCTATTTCTCTTATTGAAACCCTTGTGGGTTGAGCGATTGAACCTGGTTTATCTCAACCTCTAGAGGATGGAAACCCTTTGGGGAATATCACTTTTGGTGGTGAAATGATACCACCCTAGCTGGTTTGCGGGAAAAATCACTCATGTTTTCTAGTCGTGCAATTAAGGCAAATTTTTGGGTCTCCTTCCAAGACAAATTTGAAGGGCATCAATATATCTTTTCCTACACAATTGATAATAACTTTCAGTTGCATATTCAACTCATCTAAGGATAGGCTCGATTCATATTGAGGAAGACATTTGAGGTGGAGTTAATATCCTTGTTGGGATGTGACATCCTCCTGGCAGGTCGAGCTAAATCTAAGTGCATTATACTAATGGTTGGGGCATAATATTGAAGAATGCCAACTATTAGAAGTTGCTTCAGGTTTGCATGAGGTTCGTGGGTCTTCATATGCAGGTCACCTAGTTGTAGACACTTCCTAATGCTAGCCATGAGTCCCCGCATACATACGCCATCCCTGCTACACATATCAAGTGAGTTTTTCGGAGTCGTGAAGAAAAAAAGAGGGTATGAGCCCTAGCAGCAGCTATACTCTTACTTGTTGGCCATGGACTGTTATTGAGCACTCCTTCGAACGTTGGTAGCAATTTCTAAGTAAACATTCGCATAAATTCAAGTTTTCTCACCTCATACCAGGCGTGGTACCTTTCCTAAAGGATTGTGCTAGCTTTGGCATGTGCATGGAGGTTCCAAGTTGGTCCAAAAAGGTTGTTGTATTTCTAAGTCTTCCATAACCTAGGTCAGAGTTTATTATGGGAAATGCTTGTTGTTTCAGTTTGTAACATTCATTAATGAAGTAGAGGGAGTTGGGCTCCAAATTTGAATTCCTCAGGTGAAGTTGGGGAGGGAGATTTGGACTTAGACAACGATGATGAAGATTTTTGGTTGGTCGTTGTAAGCCGACAGTCGTTCTTAGCATAGTCGGCCTTAGCGTAGTCGGCAGGTTGCTTATTATAATAAAACCATTGTCATAGCAGGAATAAGTAGAATTAATGGCATGTAACTAAGTCCTAATTAGTGATCAGTTATGGTTATGAAGCGGCACGATGGTTGGTTATTCAACCACCACCGAACACTATATGTACTTGAGTCATGTAGTCGGGGGGATGTTATGGGAGGATTGATAATACTATGACAGACATACTATTGTACATGTTAATATTTTACTACAATTGAATAGAAGCATTTCATATTACAAGTATTTGGTGTTCTCAATTATGTAGTTTTGTTATATGTTCTATGCATACTCTAGTTTACTTTTGTAGTAAGGTGAATCATACATAGTGAGGTAAACATTTGGCGCCATTGCCTAAGCGAACCAGGGAAGCACTTGTTATAATGGCAGTGTAATGGGCCAATCGGCGGAGGAGCCCGTAGAAACTAATGAAGAAAGAGAGGACGGCTTGACACGAGATTTGGTAAATCTCTGGAACATATCTCTACAAGATCACGTACGAAGGGAAGCCCTCAGGCGAGAAATCCCAGAGGCAGTTGTCTGGGATCGACTAGAAGTGAACGACGAGGTTGATCACCTTCTCCACCACATGCCAAGATTATTGGCCCACCATTTCATTATCCTACAGGACCTTCACGTGGAGGAGGATCAAGAACGCCAAAGGCAGCAAATCTTACAACGGTACGAAGAACGAACCAATAGGGAAGAGGAGGAACGAGACACTAGCAGGAGACGTACCCCTGGCAACCAACAATGATCGCGTGAATGACCTATAATGCCCATACGGCCGAACAAAGACAAGAACCGAATACCATTGGGACACAAAGCAGAGGAAGAAAGGATTCGATGATCACTGAGAGCACAAGAGCAAGAAAATCGGCGACGAAGATTGAGACAAGTGGATAAGGAATTAAATGAAGATTTAATCGAAATAAACCAAAGCATAAAAAGAACAAATGCTAATCTTGAGCAGATAGACCAATACATCAGTAGAGCACATCAGAGTTTTGTGGAAGGGAGGGACGAAGGACCCTTCAACAACCCATACGTAGAAAGATATAAAAGCCAAGAAAATGAAAATGAATTGAGTGGAGAAATTGAGAACAGCATCTGACAGATTCGGGAGTTATCCATATCGGACGACGACGAAGGGCTGAGGATTGGGAGATCTGAGCCCAAGACCACTTGGCAAAGGGAGCACCGGAGTGGAACCCAGGAGACTCAAGGTGTCGAGGACGCTGATGGAAAAGGGGAGAGTGACTCGTACGTGGCCGAGAGTGCAAGTGACGCACCGGAACGTAACAGGGAAACCGGTCCAGTCAGGTCCAATACACAAGGAGGACAGCGAGGAAGGATGGTGACTCTAAAGCGACAGAAGCTACAAAAGTTTACGGGGAATGGGTCAAAGCATCCGGTACGACATTGCAAAACATGTGAGACAATCTGGATAGCAAGTGGAGAAGATGACCCGGATCACTTGTTGAAAGCATTTCCGGCGACACTCAGAGATAGTGCCATTGACTGGTACTCAAAATTGGACCAAGCACATAAAGCTACATGGAGATTACTAAAGCAAGCATTTCAGGATGAATTCAGACTCCTGAGGGATGACAACGAGATCGTAGCAGAGATTTACAATACCAAGCAAGGGAAGCACAAGAGTGTGCGGACCTGCAACCGGAAACTGAAGGATCTGCTGGGAAAACTTGAGTCACAGCTTGTAATATCCCCATTTTTAGCCATACGCTCTTCTGTGCTCTTCAGCCTATTCTGGAAGCCCGTAGGCTCATTGAGGTGAAATCAGGGTTTCTTTGTTTGGAGGTATTTTTGGTATTTCTCGGAATTCACTAAAAATAGTAAATTCTTATTGAGTTGTTAGCACTTCAGTAAGTCATCTTCAATTGGAGCAGTTGTTGAGGTTTGATTTTTTGGCTTTTTCAAAGCATTTTGGTGAAATAATATATTTCAAGGCATTAATGTTTTAATTTCAAGTTGACCCCTTGGCCTAGCACATTAACTTTAAGTTGTGTTTAAAATCTGACCATGAAGGGGGACGCCTTCATGAAGGAAATATTAAACATTTAATAAAGTTCATTTATGCCTTGAAGTGGACGCCATTCTAAGAGGGATTTATTATTTATGAATTTTAAAATATTTCAAAACGGGAACTTTTGGCGTCCCATTCTTGGAGGAGTTTTGGGAATTTGAAAAGTTTTGCTCCAGGTCTTATCATCCATGAACTTATGTCAATGTTATGCTGTCAAAATGACATCTTGGTTTTCACTTCGAGGGAAGCTTACCTCCTAGTTCCAATCCATTTTCATGTTTGAAAGATAACACCTAGTTGGTCTTATTGCTGCTTCTCATCCAGACTAGCAGATTGAGTCTCATAGATTGAAGATTTTGGAGTTTTTTCCAGATTTTGAGTTGCTGGTGCAGCCATGGTTGAAGGTCAATTTTACTTGCAGCTTTTTTCTTGCATTTATTTCTGATATGGGTATTTTACCTATGTGTTCCTAAGCCTTGGGCAACCCTCTCCAAGAGATTTCAGATTTTATTAATGTGTTTCTGATTTTTTATGAAAAAATCGCCCCTCTTGAAGTTTGTACTTTCCAGAATGACATTGGGATGCGTGCATTATTAAATGTGGATATTTTAGTGCAGTTTGTGTGTTTGAATAGGGGTGCCTTTACTCCTAGAAGCTGCTGCAAGCGATTCCATGTCAATTGGTGATTATATGATGAAGTTATGAACATTTTGGTGTGCTACAGTTTGTTGGTAATTCATTTTCAGTTTGCTGATTTTTATATCAGACTTGTTTAGTTTGAGTTTTCAGTTCTCTCTTCAATAAGTTGGATAGATATCTAACGTGGGATCATCCAGTTTCAATGTGCTTCATAGCTATTGTAATTCTAATGTAATTTTGCAGGTCTTGTTCATTTTGTAAAACTATAAACAGTAGTATTGTTCCAGTCCCTTATTGCTGCAATTATTTCATTTAATTCACATTAAGCACCCCTGGATGGTATACCGCCAGTGTGGAGAATGAATGTTTTAATCTATCTTGTACCCACTGTCAAGTGGTGAATCCCCACTCCTTAGTGGATGCCCGCCGCAGCGGATGAATTGTTTATTTGTATTTTCTTTTCCCCCCACTGTTTTGGTGGAAGAGTGGAAATTCTCTCATGGTTGGTTATCCGCCTAAGTTCTTTTCAATTTGTAATTAGCATTCCGCCATATGTTAGCACCTCGCCTTCTAAAAGATCTTGTGTGCACATTCTTGGTGTTGAGTTTAATTCTTCTCGTTCAATTGTAATCATTTCAGTTATTGATTAAGTAGATCCTAGGGATCCTCTAACCATATGCTCACCCCTCCTCCTTAAGTGGTTTAGGGGGCATTCTTGGTTAGAGTTCTTTTCCGCATCGTTTTGGTTTGAAGCTAACCTTAACGGGTGCATGATTACATTGTAATTGTCATTGAAAATCAAGAAAAAATTGAGCGGGTATCTTTCACAGCCAGCAAATGGCTTAAAGAAGAGATGGTTCATTGAAGGTCTTCTCCCCTCGCTACGGAAGAAAATGAAGGTGGTACCTCTATCCTCGTACACTAAAGCATATAACCGTGCGATGGATATCGAAAGCGAGAACAAGACTTCCTCCATATGGAAGAAGCATGATGATGAAGAAAGCGCGGGGGAGAGCGAGGATGAATCAAAAACCCTACAAGCTCTTCGTCGTGACATGTTGAGAATGATGAAAGAACTGAAAGCGGGCAGAGAAGGGTCCAAGGAGGCAAACGAGTTATGGTGTACCAAATGCAAGATAGAAGGTCATACAAAGGCGAATTGTCCAAAGAAAATGTTATGTGACATCTACCAAGTTACGGGACACTTCGTCAAGGAGTGCCCGTACAACTTGAAAACACGGAGTTCGCAAGTGTTCTTCACACAGGGGAACAATCAACCCCTCCAACCACACCGCCGAAATTGCAGAACAACAACGCATCCCTTGGCAGCTATCGCAACAATTGGAGAAATAATACACCAAGAAGAAAAATTCAGTACGACAGCAAAGGTAGACCCATGATCCAGTGCCGAAGATGTAATGAATGGGGTCACTTTGCCAAGTAATGCCAAAGCGGTCAGGGTGCCAAGGGGAAGTTGTGCAAATGGTGTGGTCCGGGCGATCACGAAGACATCGACTGCTCGAAGCAAAAAGGCATCAACATGTTGGAGCTAGCCGACAAAGAAGTCCTGGAACTTACAAGGGCGTAGACGAAGAAGGCTAATTATCCGGACCCCCGTACAGAGAAAGAAAGACTCTGAGAAGCCAGGGCAAAAGTGGAAGAGGCAATGGCAAAGGAACGAAGAGCTTCCAAAGCGGCTAGTACGTCGTTGTAGTCGGAGTCGAAAAAAAACATAGTACGGCAGGTGCTTCACACAACCGTACCAATCAAGGTAACAAACCTTCTACAA